>VZQC01000005.1:4703756-4725379 GCA_009823505.1 Rhizomys pruinosus | reverse complement strand
AATCTTAAAACTAACTATGGGGAAAAGATTTGTTTGTTCAACAGGACAAAACGTCACCAACATAACGGGAGAAAGAAATAGATACATGGTTGCATTGAGTAGGATGTACGAAAAAGGGGCAACGGAAAGGCTGACCCGTTCTGAACATTAAAGGAAGAAAAGCCTCAGATTGCCATAAACATCGAACCCCTCTGAGTCCTACATGTAACAACTAGTTATAATGAGTCCTAATGAAACTTTACCTTCTGGTGCCACAAAGTTTCTGATATGAGAGACTTCCTTGCCTTCCCACCCATGAACAAGGAGAAATATGACAATGATTGAGGTCGTCCCCCAAACGTAAATTGGAGACAACTACTGTTGAGGTAATCTCTTATAAAACCGGTAAAACTGCTTTCTTTAATGACTACTTGACATGGGAACTGTGGAAGGGATTACTCTCTGTTCAGAACCAAATATAATACTAAAGTCCTAGGGCTATGCGACTCAGCAAAATATATTAATACAGGAGCTCTGACATCAGCAATGAATTGTTTCTACCGGTGGATGTTGGCCAGGGGATCCAAGCCCCACAAAGGTTATAAGGGCTCCTTGCCTCTAAGTTGGGTTTACCTACAGGAGGAGAGGCAATAAGACCCTGCTGCCGAAGACCTGGCGTAACATTGGGAGGGATGTATTGAGACCACACATGCAAGTTGACAGATGGCCTCTGGAATGCCAGAGAGTGTTACCAAAGGCCGACTAAACCAATTAAAGCAAATATGGGTCTCCCTGAGGTCAAGCAAGCACATCCCCGCAAGCACCAGCTACACCTACCACCTCACCTGCCTGAAAATACTGGCAGCAGAGGCAGCCATGTGCCTTATATATCCCAAATCTATTGGCTATGGCTCTCCCCTTGGAGAAAAACCCATGGCTGAATGCCACAAAGCTTACATCCTCTACCAGTTAGGAGATGTTATAAGCCACAGTAAGACCCTGTCATATTTAACAGGGAGGGAAAATTGTAATTCATGGATTAACATAACCAACATGTGTCTATGCTAAAGTAACCTACCATAACAACTATTAGTGCTGCTAAATACCTATATATCTAATTGTTGTTCTTCATTAGTAGGATCGAAAGGTTATTCCTGGACAAACTGTCAGGCCCATTAAAGGAAACAGCCAGAATTGACCAGAGTCCAAGTCAACAGCTCCAGAGAGAGTGGACTTTTTACCTCTCATCCACCTGTGCCCCTTTTCTAAGCCCAGGAACAACTGGGAAGAGGGGGCGTGGTTAGAATGTAAGGGCTCGATTGGGGTGAATGGTGAAACTACAGCAATGTAGTCTGGACACTCACTTGATCAACTTGATTGAACAAACAACCTGTCACCCCCCACTGGATGTGGGGCTGTAGTGTTTGGGCACAACAGCCTGCAGATAGGTTTTGCATGAAGGAATGCTTGTACTCATGGATTAATCACTTATAGCTAAAATGAAAAAAAAACTGAGAGAAATATGCAGGACAGTTATGGCAGAATGCATGATCTGGGATGGGGTGGGGGTGGGGGGGGAGGGAAAGGGAAATAAGCCTGAACTGAATTGGAAAAAATGTATGAAATGCACAAAGCATCAATAAAAACTAATTTAAAAAAAAAATAAAATGCAAAATGCATTTAGTCCACCTTAAAAAAAAAAAAAAAAGAAAGAAAGTAGTGGGGTAGAATACTGGAGGACAGAAAGGTATAAGCAGAGAAGAATGCGTGAGTATGCATAGACCACCATGGCAAAGGGGAGGGAACACTCACAGGAAAGGGGCAGGAAAGCCATATAGAGCCCAGGATGTCACAGCCTAACCTTAAAACAGTGAACGATAGTGGGGCACATGTGAAAAGGAAGGAGAGGGGGTAGTACCGAGGGTTAAAGGATCAAGAATGGATAATGGGGACGGAGGAGAGGTAATGGGTGGGTTAACCAAAACTTTTAAATCCATTTAAAGCCATATGGAGACCCAGTCATTAGTAAACAAATTAAAATATACAGCTAAATAGAAAAAAGTATTCAAATGAAATTATCCACCATCATGGGTGGACAATGTCACTCAGAAGAAATGGGTTATTAAATGAAAATCACAGTACAAGGCATGGCTATCTTCCTGGCAATTTTCAGTCAGAGAGGCCCCAGAGGTCTCCAAAATAACACAGGCTGTAGCTACTCACATGGGTTACCAACCATAATTACATGGTGAGGCCCCATTGTGAAGACACCCACGCTTTGTCTGCATTTCATAGAGAAATCAATCTCAAATGGACCAGGAACTATCTTCCTTTCTGGCTAGCTTTCATATTGCCAGAAGGTGCAGTGCAGGCTGCTAGGAGATCAAAGACAGCAGTGATCTTACCCAGCACTAGACTCTGTGTGCTGCAACACCAACCCCGCCTGGAGATATGGGCAAAAATGACAGCTTTTATGGGACAACTAATTCCTTCCTGAGTATATTTGAGGCCTGATCTACAAGAGGGAACTTCATGCTGGGACTAAAATGTTGCTCGATAGCCCAAGCTGAGGACATTATAGTGCTTATGGTAGAACTCCAAGCTGAGGATGTTATAGCGCTTATGGTAGAACTCCAAGCTGAGGATGTTATAGCGCTTATGGTAGAAGTCCAAACTGAGGATGTTATAGCAGTTATGATAGAAGTCCAAGCTGAGGATGTTATAGCGCTTATGATAGAAGTCCAAGCTGAGGATGTTATAGCGCTTATGATAGAAGTCCAAGATGAGGACGTTATAGCGCTTATGGTAGAAGTCGAAGCTGAGGATGTTATAGCGCTTATGATAGAAGTCCAAGCTGAGGATGTTATAGCGCTTATGATAGAAGTCCAAGATGAGGACGTTATAGCGCTTATGATAGAAGTCCAAGCTGAGGACGTTATAGCGCTTATGATAGAAGTCCAAGCTGAGGACGTTATAGCGCTTATGATAGAAGTCCAAGCTGAGGACGTTATAGCGCTTATGATAGAAGTCCAAGCTGAGGACGTTATAGCGCTTATGATAGAAGTCCAAGCTGAGGACGTTATAGCGCTTATGATAGAAGTCCAAGCTGAGGACGTTATAGCGCTTATGATAGAAGTCCAAGCTGAGGACGTTATAGCGCTTATGATAGAAGTCCAAGCTGAGGACGTTATAGCGCTTATGGTAGAAGTCCAAGCTGAGGACGTTATAGCGCTTATGGTAGAACTCCAAGCTGAGGACGTTATAGCGCTTATGGTAGAACTCCAAGCTGAGGACGTTATAGCGCTTATGGTAGAAGTCCAAGCTGAGGACGTTATAGCGCTTATGATAGAAGTCCAAGCTGAGGACGTTATAGCGCTTATGGTAGAAGTCCAAGCTGAGGACGTTATAGCGCTTATGGTAGAAGTCCAAGCTGAGGATGTTATAGCACTTATGGTAGAACTCCAAGCTGAGGACGTTATAGCGCTTATGGTAGAACTCCAAGCTGAGGACGTTATAGTGCTTATGATAGAAGTCCAAGCTGAGGACGTTATAGCGCTTATGATAGAAGTCCAAGCTGAGGACGTTATAGCGCTTATGGTAGAACTCCAAGCTGAGGATGTTATAGCGCTTATGGTAGAACTCCAAGCTGAGGACGTTATAGCGCTTATGGTAGAACTCCAAGCTGAGGACGTTATAGCGCTTATGATAGAAGTCCAAGCTGAGGATGTTATAGCGCTTATGATAGAAGTCCAAGCTGAGGACATTATAGCGCTTATGGTAGAACTTGCTATTGTTGTTTTGCTAAATGATCATGCCATCACATCACTGTCTAAATATTAATAGACTGGGCTGCTATCAACTTCAGTCAGAGAAGCTTCTTTTTCCAGTGGTCAGCAGTCAGTGGAGGGAAGCATAACTGGTCAAAGGGCTTAGAATAAGGGACAGTTGTTCAGCCCTAAATGGGCTATCTCTAGTATACCCCAACCCCCAACATGACCTGCAAAGGATCAAGCCAGCCAAAATCCCAACACTGATGGGGAGGTGAGCTCTAGGTCCTACCCTATACTGAGTATTGGCAGTGGATGATTGCTGGAGAGGGAGGGTCATTCTTTATTGAGGTTGTACCCACTGGTGGCTTCCCGTGCCTCAGTGAATGCCCCCACCCCCCACATGCTATATAGACAGCAGTGACTGGATTTAGTGGGTTACCAAAAGAAAAAAAAGAGACATGAAGTTGGGAAGGGGGCATGTTAGGAGAAGTATGAGGAGAGGTGGTGGAGGGCATAAATGGAGGGTGGATGTGATCACATATCGTGGAATATATGAAATCCTCAAAAACAAATAAAAATAAATGAATAAAATAGTGAAATTTAAAAAATGTGTATTTACAGGAACTGGGAACAAAATAAAGGATGAGTTTGAAATGAGATATCAGTCATCAGACCAAGAGACACAACTTTGCCATGGTAATGACAAGGCGTGAGAGGAGGATCTATTTGATCAAAGCATTTCATCTTTGAAATTTTTTATGAATTAAAAGTGTGTACTTTGGGTCTGGAGAGATAGCCTAGCAGTTAAGAGCACCGACTGCTCTTGCACAGGACCCGGGTTCGATCCCCAGCACCCACATGGCGGCTGAGAACCGTCTGTAACTCCAATTCCAGGAGAACTCCAGTGTCAGGGGAATCCAAGACCCTCTTCTGACCTCTGCAGCATTGCATGACACGGGTGCACAAACCTACATGCAGACAGTACATTCATACACATAAAAAATAAAAAAAAAACTTGTCCAGGCTTAACCTTTCGATCCTACTAATGAAGCACATGCAATTAGATATTTAGGTATTTAAACAGTATAATATATAGCCTTTCGATCCTACTAATGAAGCACACACAATTAGATATATGGGTATTTAAACAGTACTAATTGTTATGGTAGGTTACTTTGGTATAGACACAGATGTTTGGATGGTATGTCAATTCATGATCTACATTTTCTTCTGTCAAGTATGGCAGGGTCTTCGTGTGGTTTATAACATCTCCTAACCATTAGAGGATGTAAGCTTGTGACATCAGCTGTGGGTTATTCCTCCAAGGAGAGAGCCAATAGCCAATTAGATTTGGGATATACAGACATATGGCTGCCACTGCTGCACAGTATTTCCAGGCAGATGAGGTGTAGCTGGTGCTGACGGAGGAGTCTTGCTTGACTCAAGGAGACCTATATTTGCTTTATTGGTTTAGTGGTCTTTGGTAACACTCTCTGGCATCCCAGAGACCATCTGTATACTTGCAAGTGCGGTCTCCATACATTTTTTCCATGTTTGTATCAGGTCTTCAACAGCAGGGCCTTATCGCCTCTCTTCCTGCAGATATCCCAGTTAGGAGGCAAGGAGCCTTTACCATTTGTGGGGGCTTGGATCCCCTGGCCAACATCTCCTTGGTAGAATAATCCATTGTTGATGTCAGAACTCCTGTATTGATATATTTTGTTTAGGTGCATAGCTTAAGGAGACTTTAGCATTATATTTGCAGCCCATGAAAGAAAACAGCCAGAACTGACTAGAGACCAAGACATCAGCTCCAGAGAAAGTAGAGTGTTTTGCTTCTCATCCACCTGTGCCCCTTTTCTAAGCCTAGGGAACAATCTGCGGAAGAGGGGGCGTGGTAGAATGTAAGGGCTTCGATTGGGGTTAATGGTGAAACTACAACAATATAGACTGGACACTCATTTGATCAACTTGATTGAACCTACAAGCCCCCCCCCCCCCTTTCAGGATGGTAGGACCCATGAGCTGTGTGGGTTTGGGCACAACTGCTTGCAAATTGGTTTTTTTTTTTAATTTTATTTATTTCTGTATGTGTACGAATGTACTGTCTGCATGCAAGTTTGTGCACCCGTGTCGTGCAATGCCGCGGAGGTCAGAAGTGGGCGTCGGATTCCCCTGGAGCTGGAGTTCTCCTGGAGTTGGAGTTTCAGATGGTTCTCAGCCGCCATGTGGGTGCTGGGGATCGAACCCGGGTCCTCTGCAAGAGCGGTCGGCGCTCCCAACCGCTAGGCCATCTCTCCAGCCCCGCAAATTGGTTTTACATGAAGGATGCTTGTACTCACAAATTATCACCTATTGTTAAAAAAAATGAAAACAAAGCAAAACAAAAAAGCAGAGAAAGATGCAGAAAACTTACGGCAGAATGCACGATCTGCGATGGGTAGGGGTGGGGTGGGGGGGAAGGGAAGGGGATATATGCCTGAACTGAATTGGAAAATGATGTATGAAATACACAAAGCATCAATAAAAATAAATTAAAAAAAAATAAAAAAAACTGTGTACTTTGATAGTTGACCACATAGGGCTTTTGCTTGGATTGATTTAAAAGTATAAGAATAGTACCCAGAGTGATCCTTATGGGTTACTGGGAGAGTAGAAAGAGAATTTATATATTTTGGATTCCAACTGGCCTGATTTGAGTTTTGACCCTTGTTGGCTTTGACATTGGGAGAGTTTCTTCACTTGTCTGAATTTGTGACCCCATCTCCAAATCTGGGATTCTGGGAAAAATAAGACAATTCACAATTCCCAGGGCCTGGGGAGATGTTTCAGATGGTAAAGTGCTTATTGCATAGGTGGTCGGACCTGCATCTGATCCCTGGAGCCCACATTAAAAAATGCCGAGCTGACACTTTGAATTTTAGCTCTGGGGAGGCAGAGACAGGAGGATCCTGGGAACTGCCCTGCCAGCCATTCTAGACAGATCAGTGACGTTAGCTTCAGCAAGAAACCCTGTTTCCAAAACTAAGGTGGAGAGAGAAAGCCTCCACATGTGTGTTCACATATATGCCTGTGCACTTGCACATATACCCACAGGAATATTACACGCCATCCCACACTCATTCCTCTGCCCCCAAGAATATACATAATGCCCCACACAGAGAAACATCTCAACCAACATCACCTATTACTACTAGTGCTACCCTTAAAAGATTTGGGATTGTTGGTTCTTTGAGACTTTTATGCTCTGGGACTTTCAGCTGTGCTTGCAGCAAATCCATTGGGCATTAGTGGAGGGAGCAGTATCAGGTGCTGAGATCGCAGTCTTGCTCTTTGCAAAATGTAGAAGCTAGAAGTGAAAGGGGAAGGCTGACATCCAACCCCTGATTATGCAGTGTCTTCATGAACTGGCACTATTGTGAAGAGTGGCTGGGTTCTCTGTAAGCCTATCAAGGAGAGGAGTCTGCATGATCTAGGAAGGTGTCTCAGTGAAAGGGGCTTTTCATGAATTCTGAAGGTAAGTGGCTGGGTCACTATGGTAATGAAAGGCCTCTATTGCTTCCAGACAGAGACAACGTCATTCAGGACGGACCCAGGAATGCAGCCCTGGCTGCAGCTTGCAGCTCTGTCTGGATTCTGTGGATCCTGAGTTAACTTGACTCCCCCAGTGACAGTGGATGTTTCTGTACCATTATCAATGCAATCCTCTTCGGCATGGATGCTCTTTACAGAGTTCGCACTGTGTGTCAAACTCCATGGTAGGCACGCTCCTCCATGAACTATCTTATAGGAACTTCCCAATATCACTGGGACATTGCTACACCAATGAAGATGTTGAGGTTCACCAGGCCCAGCAACTTGCTCAAGCCCTATAGGTAATGGGGTGATTGGGGTGGATGAATTGTTTCATGTCACTGTACAACCCCAGTCCTTACTCTGTATCTTCCCATGGTCCCCCTCTTCATCCTCAACTCCAGCACTCAAAAGGGTGTGAATTGGTCTTTGCCCAGGTGATTATTTCTTTGCTTAGTTACATGGCTGGTTTAGGTCATTGCCTCCTCCTGTGTGGTAGAAAATATGAAGCAGGGAGCCCCCAAATAAGATGTGTTATATCTTTGCAGATGAAATGGAAATTAGATAACGTTACAGGTGATGGGTCCAGATGACTTCCTCATAATGAGTGCTTCAGGACAGCATTCAATACATGCATAAATCCATCACATTTCTGTGTCACTCTTTGGCCATGGGGTATCACCCAAAGACTCAGGAAACTCACAAACACTGGCTTAGGTGTACAAATGTTTTAAAAACACTTTGGTAAGTTACCCCAAACCACTTTGTTCTGTATCATGGCACATAAATTTACAACCTCCTTCCTTGGTTGGGAGAGTTAAATGAAAGTACTCACATAAAAACAAAACGTTTGGATAAGCAAACTTTGCTGTATTATTGTAAATTAGCCTGTGGTTCTCAAAATGTGGCCCAGGGATCCCTGTGTACGCCCATATCCATTACTTGTCTTGTTGCTGTGACCAAATATCTGACCAAAGTGAAGCAGTTAAGAGCGCTGACTGCTCTTGCAGAGGACCCGGGTTCGATCCCCAGCACCCACGTGGCGGCTGAGAACCGTCTTTAACTCCAGTTCCAGGGGAATCCGACGCCCTCTTCTGACCTCCGCGGCACTGCATGACACGGGTGCATAGATCTGCATGCAGACAGTACATTCATACACCTAAAGAATTAAAAAAGGGCTGGAGAAATGGCCTAGCAGTTAAGAGCGCTGACCGCCCTTGCAGAGGACCCGGGTTCGATCCCCAGCACCCACATGGCGGCCGAAAGCCGTCTGAGACTCCAATTCCAGGAGAACTCCAGTTCCAGGGGAATCCGAGACCCTCTTCTGACCTCCGCGGCATTGCACAACATGGGTGCACAGACTTGCATGCAGACAGTACATTCATACACATACAGAAATAAATAAAATTAATAAAAAAAAATAAAAAAAAAGAATTAAAAATAAAAGAAAATACCAAGGTGCTCTGGGCCTTCTTCAAGCTCATTTTCTTGTGGATGTAGGTGGAGTTTTCAGAGGGTTCCTGGTATCTGTATGGATGGGATGAAGATGAGGATGAGGATCCAGTGTCTCGTGTTAAACCAGACATTAGCAGATTTGCTGTATTATTGTAAATTAGCCAGAATGTGGCCCAGGGATGAAAAAATGGAAAACCAATCCCACTTTATTTTAGTAATTTTAGAAATGAGAGTTTTTCATTATAGATGTCATTTATCTTAATATGTAATGTGCTCACTATTGCTATGTTAAAATGAATTAACAAAGATTTTTAAGGTTCCTTATTTTTATTTCTAACAGTAGTCATAGGTAATTTACACAAGCTCTTCGGGGCCCTTTTTTTTGAAAGGATAGAGGAATTTTCAGAACAAAATGACTGAGTTACACTGGTTACATTAATTTATAGGACTCATTGTTCATTCAGTGCTGTCTAGTCCCAGTTCAATAAAAACACTTTATAATTAATCTTCCTTAATTCCAACAAGAAAATGCCAGGGGTGATGATGTAGGAGCTTCCTGCTGTTTCGAAAGGAAGCAAGAATCAATATGCAGAGACCAAAGTGCTATTTCACACAAAATAATTATGTCTGGGTACACTTTAACCCAAGGGCATGGATTGTAAAATGTAATTAGAACATATTTTCTCAAATATTAATCGCTATTTCTTTAATAGAGCAATGAGCTTCTATTCATAGGAGAAGATGAAAGAGAAGAACCTATCTGTTGAAATTGTATAGCCAGGCTTCTGTGGTGGGAGTCACACCACACACTCCTGCCTCTTTTCTGCGGTATAGAAGGCACACTTTGCAGCCGTAAATGATGTGTGCCTTGCATTGGGAACTTGGGTCTGCTATTGGCTTGTTGTGTTGGTATTGGTTGAGAAAGTCATTCCTTTCTCTGAAGTCTGGTCTCCTCATGGAGTTAGGAAAAAGGTGCCATGTGATTTCTTCTTAAGATGTTCAAATCTAGGGGCTGGAGTGATGGCTCATTGCTTAAGAGCAGTGGCTGCTCTTGCAGCAGACTCAGGCCCATCACCCACATGGCAGCTACCAACCACCTATAACTGTATTTCCAAAGGAATCCAGCACCCTCTTCTGACCTCCATGGGAATTGCACAACATGGGTGCACTTACTTACATGCATGTAATACACTCATACACATAAAATAAAAATAATAAAATATATATTTTTTAATTTTTAAAAATTATTTATTTATTTTTTATGTGTTTGAAGGTACTGTCTGCATGCAGGTCTGTGCACCTGTGTCATGCAATGCCGCAAAGATCAGAAGAGGGTGTCGGATTCCTCATGGAACTGGAGTCAAAGACGGTTCTCAGCTGCCATGTGGGTACTGGGGATCGAACCCGGATTCTCCGCAAGAGCAGTCGGCACTCTTAACCACTAGGCCATCTCTCCATCCCAATAAAATATTTTTAAAAGATGTCCGGATCTGAAGTAGAATAGAGAGGAGTTGAGCAAATGACATTTAGTGAGTTAATGAAAAGCAATGGTAAAGTCCTTTATTTGTTCATATAGAGGGCAGAGGGAGCCCAGCAAAGATTGTACGGAATCCTACATGCAAAATTCCCAGAGCAATTAATGGGCAGGAACAGGCAGGTAGCACTGTAGAAGGAACCTGCCATTCATAAAGCAGACACTCCACTGGTGTAAGTGACTGCTTCCAGAGTCACCTGGGATATAGACAGGGTCCTTTACCAGTTGGGGTTGAGTTTGGTAAGTCTCAAAGGGGACAGACATAATCTGCCTCATGTTTCTCCCAGCCTGGCTGCTTCTCTTATCGAGTCAGATTTGAATCTGTTTACATGCATAAAATAGATGTGGTGGTTAATATTGATTATTCAGTTGGCAGGATCTAGAATCACCTAGGAGGCAAGCCTCTGGAAATGCCTGTGAGAGAGTGTCTTGTTTGGGTTAATTGAGGTGAGAGTAGCTACCATAAAACTGGGTGGCACCATATCCTGGGATTCAGTCCTGGACTGCATAAAGTGGAGAATGCCAACCAGGCAGCCGCAGTTGTTTTCTTATTTGTGGCTATGGATGCAACGTGGCCTCCAAATCCTGCTGACAGGACCATCTTGTCATGATGTTGTGGTAAGAACTGTCTCAAACAGTGAGCCAAATGAACTGTGTCTCCTCTGGGTTGCTTTTAACATGGTATTTTGTTACAGGAAGAAGAAAATTAAGTTAGACATTATGAAAAGAAGAAAGTTTGTTCCAAATGCTGTTCTCTGTCTTTCAAAATATTCTTCTGAATCTATCCATATGGTCATGTAGAGCTTCAGCCTGCCTTTGGAGCTGAGCACCAGTGTTTGGTGATGTGCTTTTGGGGGGAAACAGAAGATTCCAACACGAGAAAGCAGTGGAGGAAGTCCCAGCATGTCAGGATGCAGACAGAGCAACTGGGGGGAAGGTCAGAAAAATAGATAAAATTACTGAAATTAATTCAATTTTATCGTTTAGAACAGGGTCTGTGAAACTCCAGTCTGTAGGCCAAATCTTCTCTGACATCTGTTTCTGTCAATAAAATTTTATTGGGGAATTGGAACAACCACAATCTTTCCTTCCTAGATTGTCTGTAGTTCATTTACATATTGTCCCTGATCGTCTCGTGGCAGTCCTGGTCTGCATAAAAAAGAGAGAGCCGGGGTGATGGTCTTCTTCCTGCTGTCTCTGCTACACCGTTCCTGTAGCCTTCGACTGCCACACTGTTCCCCTTCCACCAATGTCAGTCACTTCAATCCGTTAAGTTAGTGACTTGCCATCTCAGCTTGGATCTCTCTCTCTCTCTCTCTCTCTCTCTCTGGAGAGTTTCTTCCTCAACTGGATAACTAGTTTTCAAGTGTTCACTCAAGTTTCATTTTCTCAGAGCCATCACATCTGAAGGCAGATATGAACTTGTAGTTTTTCTACCAACATTATTCTGTCTGTTGTGGAAACTTGTTAGGAGGATTCATACCACCTAACATGTTTTGTCATTTTCGAGACTATATTTTTGAACTTTAATGGGCACTTTATCAACTAGTAGGCATATGCAGTTAAAATGGTCAAAGATTTATAATGGAAACAATTAACATCCTTAATTAAAAAAATTATGCTTACTTAGTCCTGCTCACTGGATGAAGTAGCTCTCTTTGCAGCTCTGTCTTCTGGCTATAGAAGATGAAAATTTAAGCCTTTTATTCTTTTTTTCATTTCTCTTCTCCAATTATTTATTTCACAAGTTTTGGATACACTAGGATCAGTGCCTATATTTCAACAATAATATAAACATTGTTTACTGAATTGTCCATGAATATAGTGGTCATTTCTTGTATAACTTTATATTTCCTAAAATAAAAAAAATCTTGTTTCTGGATTGTGTTTTTATTTTCTTACATTTATTCTTATCTTTTTTAACCTATTCCATCAGATCAATTATCTTTCCCTTTTAAATCAGAAGTTGACAAATTTGTTTTGTAATGGACCATACTGTCATTGGACATAGGGTATAGGCCAGAGAGACCCCCCTCCATCCTGCTGCCTGTAAGAGCCTAAAACTTGTTTTCAGAGACTTCTACTCAGGAGAAACCAGGATCCTCAAGTTTCTTTCAGGCAAGAATTTCAGGATGGGTCAGTATGAAGCTAAGCCGCAGTTTACCTAGAAGAGATTTTCACATAGATTTGATCTCATGGGGTTTATAGTTAGAGAGGCACTCAGAAGAGTAACAGTACACAGGCAGGAGCAAGGGTGTGGGCTTCCCAGTGCAGCCAAGTGTATGCATGATCTTGAAGGCTTCTGAAGTCACATTTCAAATGCCTGCAAAATAACTAAGATGAGATTATAGTGCGGTTCCTGATCGAATAGCATTAGACCCTTAGTTGCCAGTGTTTTGCAGGGAGTTGAATTATGTTTTTACAGTGAACAAAATTACAGTCTTGGGTGTGAAATTCCCAGAAATTCGCGGGTTTCCATGTGGGAAAAGAGTAAGACCAGGCTCAAAACTTATACATGCTCAGGCCCTAAACAGAGTTCATTATTATTTTAATATACTTATTTGAAAATGTCTTATGTAAAAGGAACATTCTATGTAGGCGTAAGAGGCTCCTTTCCCTCCCCTCAACTTGGTAAACATTTTTAAGGTTTTCAGTTCTGACAGTCTGTGGCAGCTGTGCTTGACTCCACTGTTGCAAGGAGGATGAAGTTGTGCAAAACATGTAATTGAGCTACAGACAATCTAGAAGGGAATGTCATGGTTGCATTCCCATAAAACTTTATTGACAATAACCACGTGATGACAGGCAAGATTTGGCCCATTGACTGGAGTTTCCCAGAACCCGTTCTAAATGATAAAATTGAATTTAATTTTGTCTTTATGTCATTGCAGCCCTTTCCTGCAGGCCCCCCCCCGCCCCCCACCCCGCATTGCTGTTTGTATCGATTTTTGCATCCCAACATGCTGGCTGGTGGCCTTGGCTTCGAGCACTGCTTTCCTGTTCTGGACTCTCTTCCTTTCAGCCTCTGCATCTCCGTCTTTCTTGCTTTATGTGTCAGGAAGATATTTTCTTGAGTAACTTCCTGAAAAAGAGGGTGTGACTAGGAGATAAAATATCTGAAAATGACTAAATGTTCCGTATGTTTGTTGACAGCCTGGCTAAGTAATATATTCTAAATTGAAGATTTCCTCAGAATTTGGAAGGTTTTCTCTGATTAGTTTGTAACTTGTAGCATTTCTGATAGAAGCCCAATCCCCATTCTGATTCCTATTTACATGTGATCTTTAATCTCTCTCTCTCTCTCTCTCTCTCTCAGTTCTTTCCATATCCCTGTCATTCTGAGGTTCCTGGGATATACCCTGGTGACATGGATATTTTCAGCCCCATGTGTTGCTGTGTCCAACTGAGACATCTGACACCCTTGAGTGTAGAGTTCCCAGTCCTACCTGCAGGTGCCAATTCACACATGGTGGGTGTTCTGCAACTTTGTGTGGTGTGTGTATAAAGTGAGTGCTGGGCATTGAACCTAGGGCTTCATGCATATGGGACAGATATTCTATAACTGAGCCACAATTGCAGTAAATAAAGAAGTGTACATTGAATGAAATGGTTTGCCAGGAGGAGGTCAGGGGGAGGTACTGGAAGAGGAAGCTGAGCTTAGAAGATGAAGAACAGCAGGCCAAGGATGATGAATTTGTCTCGACCAAAGGTTTGTTGATGGAGTCTCAGTAATGGTGGAGGTGACAGTTTGCTTTGGCCAAAGTGAGTTAGAAAGAACTTTTTCTGTCTGTGGTAAGAAGGCTGGCTTGGAGGGTGTGCCGTGTGGTGGATAAAGTGCTGGTGAATGGATGAGGCTGCACAAGAGGACCAGAGGTCTGATTCAATGTGGAGATTTACAGATTGTTCCCAGTAACTGTGGGTTCCACTGACACAGTGCAAGAGGATTCGAGGAGCATGAGGGAGAGTAGGGATTTGTGGTTCTATTTGGGACAGTAAAGGAACATGCAAGGAGGAGTGGTTAGCAGACAGTTGGCTGTATGACAGGCAGGCAGTGAGACTGGATGAAATGTTAAAGGAGAGAGTGGTATGAAGGAAGACGGTCACGCTCTCAGACTGGCAACTGGCAGACTCAGAATACTAAAAGTCAGGGCTGTGTAACCCATAGCTCATGGTCAAACAAAAGTATGTTCTGATTCTGGAACGTCTCTCAGCATGAGGCTCAGAAGTTCCGAGGTCTTGGGTTAGCCTTGGGGGGCACTCCCAATGATCAAGGCAAGTGTCTTCCCAAGAATAAAGATGAAAACATAGTAGAAATCCAGGGAGGTGGGGAGAAAGACGGGGATGTCCTGAGTCCCCCGTTTCTGGACCACAGGCTGGGCCCTGGCCAGGTAGCCGCCTCCAGGCCGAGGCCACGGCCCCTTCTGCTTTCACTTGGAAGACTTCCCTAACAGCAGTGACTGTACTTTCTGCTGTTAATCTTCTACCCTTCCCGCTGCTAGTTCAAGGCAGAGAAGCCTGTGGCCAAGCAGCGATTCTCAGAACGTAAGCACCGACACCCTGCCTGTTTTCCTCCTCGCTCTCGCTCAGAGGCTGAGAGGACTGCAGAGAAGCCCATCTGGAGTTTTTTGAACGGCCTCAAGCAGGGAAAGGCTGTGCATTCCGGTTCTTCTTGCCCAGCCCTCTCCTCCTTTTGACATAATATCGAGTTCACAGCATAGGCCAGGGAAGGAAGAGGAGGCAGATCTTTGGGGAGTGGAGGTGTGGGGTGTGTAGGTTGTGAAACAGTAGGTGAGAAGCCTCCAGAACCAGCAAAGAAAGTTTGTTTCTGGAATTCGAAATTCACGGTTTTCACACTCAACATTTCTGTGACTAGAAGTTATGATAAAAATCTGTGTCATTCCATGTGTTTTCATGTTTTATATGAAACAGAAATTATTAACAGCCTGACAGTGCTTCCCCTTCTTAAGTGTGGTTTAATTTCGTAAAGAGCTGAGGAGCATGGCAGAGCTGAATCATAGGAAGTGTCAGCCTGCTGGCTGTACACCCATGATTTCAACACCCTGGCAAACAGCCTTAGGCTCTTGCTGGAAAGATACTCCCTGATCCTGGGGACTGGTCAGTGGAGTCTTCTCCTCTTTCTTCTGCTAGTAGATGCTCTTTCATTTCATGGGCCAGACCAAAGCATGGGTTCGGTGTTTGACTCTCGCCTCCTCCTTTTCTTTACTGGGTAGTATTGGGACAGACACTTGAGCTCTCTGAACCTCAGTTGTCTCATTCATCTTCATACATACAGAGCTGGCACTTAGTAAGGGCTGAAATCATGTTAATTGCTTGTACTGAACAACAGTGGATAGTTTGCTTTTTTCCTTTAGATGGTAACTGACTCACCAAAAAGAGAAAAAAAAAATCAAAATCAACTTACTGTATACTGCAAATTTAAGGGAGAGAATTGTGGGTGTTTATGTTTTGGGTTTTATTTTTGGAGGTTGCAAAAATGTTCCATCCACTGGATCTTGAAATTAAGAATAAAGAAACATCATTTATATCTAAATCTTAAATTATGGCAAATGAGAATATTACATATATGACTTCAGTTCTCTAGTATAGACATTTTAAAAAGAAGAGGGAGAGAGAGAGAGGAGAATGAAGGGAAAGAAGAAAGGGAAAGTAGGGGGCGTAAACGTGTCAGAGATAAAAGACTTGACAACAGCAAGAGGCATTGACTAAAAAGCCAGTGTTTACAGATCAATGGTTTTACTTTTGCAGACTTGACATTTGATTTATGGGTATTAAGGTCATGTGTTGCTGTTGCTTCCATTTGAAACCTATGTATCTTCTATCTATTCCCTGTGTTCTTCTTCACTCTCTCTGTCTCCCTGTCTCCCTCCCTCCCACTCTTCTTTCCTTTCTTACTTAGCTCATTCTTCCCTTCTTCCCTCCCTCCTTTTCTTTCTTTCTTTCTTTCTTTCTTTCTTTCTTTCTTTCTTTCTTTCTTTCTTTCTTTCTTTCTTTCTTTCTTCCTTCCTTCCTTCCTTCCTTCCTTCTTTCCTTCCTTCCTTCCTTCCTTCCTTCCTTCTTTCTTTCTTTCTTTCTTTCTTTCTTTCTTTCTTTCTTTCTTTCTTTCTTTCTTTCTTTCTCCCAATTATCTACTCACTAGCCCACCTTGTCCATCCATTCATCCATCAAACCGTGCATCTATCCTGTCTACCCACATCATCTTATGCATCCATCCATCCATCCATCCCTCCAATAACCCCTCCATCCATTCTACCATCCCACCCATCCACCAGTACTTCCATTCACTCATCAACATCTGTATCCACTGTATCTACCCACCCACCAGCCCCATCCAGCCACTCACCCACCCACCAGCCCCATCCATCTACTCACCCACCCACCAACCCCATCCATCCGCTACATAATTAGTTTATCCTTTGATTTAATAAACAAATAACTAAGCTAATTAGTCTTGTCCTAGGTACCAGCAAGACAAGTGATCAAACCAACTCTGCCTTTCAAGAGCTTGTGGCTTGCGGGAGAGGCAGTCAAGTAAACAAACAGCAGTGGTGACTAATGAGTGACTGACCAGCTTTGGGATGGTAAAAGGGCTTCATAAAAACATCTTCATGACCTGGGTCTCAAAGAAAATGGAGTAGTTTGCCAGGTAGACAAGGTTTTTCTAGGTGCTGGACAGATTAAAACTCTGTCCTGGCCATACTAAAATTCTGAATAAGTTTCATAGTGACCTAGTACTTTCTCAACATAAAACCAGTTTATTTGAAACAGTTATCTATATTTATGGAACCAATAAAGCAGGTGGTTAAGATGACAACTGATTGAAGTGGGAAGGTTTGACTTTAATTCTGATTTACTAACATGGCTTTGGTTAAGCAGTTTTAACTTCTGTAGGATCTAACTTGTCAATATTTAAAAGAAGGATAAGACTCAAGAATATTATGAATTAGAAGTGGATTGAGAGAATACATGCAGAATCTTTATGCATTACTCTGCATAGAACAGACCTTCAAATTAGAGCCATTTAAAAACCTTCCATATATTAAATCTTTGGTCTAGGGGTATCTTGATGGCACTGTGAACAAATTAACAGTGATAGACAATGTCTCTGTAAACAAAACAGAGTACATATAACTTCTGACTTTCCAACTGTTCTGCTGAACCTTTTGGAAACTTCTATGAATCATAGTTAACTAATGATGTAGGAATTTTCCTTCTGGGCTCACATCCATGTACTAAGGCTGGAATGAAGTCAAGTACAGGGCAAGGGATTCGCCATCTCTGTGCTATTTGGTGAAAAAGAACCTGAAACTTTAATTATGAGGACTAAGCTCTTTGGAAGGTTATGATCAATATGCTAGGAACAGAGCTGTTTCCTAGCCTGTAACTGAGTAGCACAGGCTACTGAATGGAAAAGACGCTGTAGATTGGGCTCTGGTCCGGGATATAGAAAACAGGTAAATGGACTGGGGATGGAGCTCAGGGGTAGAGCCTTTGCTTAGCACAGGAAAGGACTTGCCTAGGTTCACTCCTTAGCACCAGGGAGGAGTGACAGAGAGGAGTCATTTTTTAACACAGAACAATCTGAACTTAGCTGTTTCCTTCATGGGAACACTAGGGGGCTAGAGAGCAATTCTTATCCCCAGAAGGGGTCTCTACTTTAGAATTACTTCTTCTTGGGTAATGGTTTGAAGAAATTAGTTCTTAGTGTTGTATGTACATCAGGATCTCCTTGTTAGAACTCCGGATCATGACTTAGACTGTGTGACCCAACGAGTATAGGATGGGGCTTGAGAAGTTGCATTTTCTAAAGTACCCAGGCAGTGGTAGCGCGCTGGTCCAGGGAGCCTTCACTGAAGGGAGAAAATTGAGCTAGCTCAGTGTTCTCCCAAGCACCCACTTCCCTCACCGGCTCTCCTTTTTCGTGTTTACCAGGGATTTTCCATGCTTGTAGGAATGAATACTAGAGGGAAGCTTGTCAGCAGCCTGGGGATGAGAGGAATCAAAGAATTAGAGGAACATAGAAGTATTCTCTAATGTCCAGAGATCTGTATGTCAAAACGAGGACAAATAACTTTTACTAAGGTTCCAATGCTTCCTTTAGCTAACAATTTAAAATATCCCTAAATGGGAAAATTCTGGTAGAAGATATGTTGAATGTCCATACTTTCTCCTTAAATATAAGTAAAGTGAAAACAATTGAAGTTTTAGCATAGTATGGTATAAACTCTCCAAAACAAGGTGAAGGGGAAAGGAGATATAATATTCAAATTAAAAAGGAGGAGATAAACAAGGTTTCCAACTGGCATTAGAAACCCTGAGGATGATCTGTAAGCTGGCAGAGCTGAAGAGCAATATTCCTACCACACATTATCAGGAAGTTCTGGATTCTGGAACTTGTAAACAGACTGAAGTTGAATCTAAAAAGAGAAAGATTAATTGAAAATGTGAGTAAGGTGCCAGGAAACGTCTAGCTCTACTGCTAAGTGACACTCTGTTAAGTGATACTTCTTCCTATGCCCTGATGAGAGCTGACATTGAATGATATTTGAATCTCTGAGGACATCGAATCAAGATCCTGGACCAGCAGACACTGGACACAGTTGGAAGAAGGAGTCCTTATAGAAAATGGGTGGGATTAAATGAAAGTCAGTTTATGAGACCTCTAGAACCCTAGTTTTTGCCCCTAGTATAGTTTCAGAACTTGGTCATGTAGAATGTATTTAACAGCTATTACACAGAAAGACTGAGGCAGAACTGGGAGTGGAGGTGGCACCGGACAAGCTTACTGACGGTGTCCTGAGTTTAAAGTCGACAATTTTTACTGAAACAATATTCTGTCCAAAGAAAAACTAGATGCTCTGATGATTCCATAGTGAGCAAGCTCCAGTGTGTTCATTCCTCAGTGACCTAGACAGGAGGGGTGCAGCAGGGAGCTTCCTTATACAGGCAGGCAGCACATTGGGTTTGTGGAACTGGGAGCAGTTCAGAGCGGTTTGCAAGGAAAGTGTAGGTACATAGGGAGTGCGGCAGGACTGGAGGTCAGACAGAAGCTGTAACACTCCTTTGCTGTGCCCATTTTCCACCAGAACATATACTATCTTTATATACATGTATCATGAGCCTATGTAAATATAATCTGTTCTAGTTTTTCTTCTATAAGTGCAATGTTTTTGTTTGGTTTTGAGACAGGGTCTCTGTGTAGCCCTGGCTGTCTTAGACCAGCAGGCTGGCCTGGAACTCACAGACATGTTCTTGCTTCTGCCTCTCAAGTGCTGGGATTAAAGCCATGCACCAGCAAGCCCAGCCTGAGTGCAATGTTTTTTTTTTTCTCTTTTATTTGTTTATTTTTTAAGGGATTCTACAATATAATAACACAGCTGTTTTCAGATAACATTGATGTTACTCAGTTTGCAGTACAATTAGGTAATTGGTGCATTTTTTTTGAAGTGAGCCAAATTATTAAGCATAAGCAATGAATATAAGTAACATTCATGTAAAACCAATTTGCAAGTATCTATGTCCAAATTTTGAACAACCCAAGGTTCCCATAGTCCAGTTGGAGATGCTTGTATGCACAGGCATGTTGATCAATTAAGAGTCCAGTCTATATTGCTGTAGTCTCATGATTCACCCCAATCTCTCTGCAGCCCTTACATTCTACCATGCCTCCTCTTCTGCAATTTGTTCCCTAGGCTTTGGGAAAGGGGCACAAGTGGGTGAGAAGCAAAACAGTCTATTTTCTTTGGAGATGTCATTTTGGACTCTGTTCAGGTTGTTTCCCTTCATGGGTTGATAGCTTATCCAGTGATACCTTTTCAGTCATACTAACAAAGCACAAGCAATTGGATGTACAGGCATTTAAGCAGTACTAATTATTATGGCAAGCTAAGTGTGAGCATAGACACAGATGCTTGGATGGTATGTTAATCCACAAACTGTGGTTTCTCTACAAAGGGTGACAAGTTCTTATTGTGGCTTATAACATCTCTTAAACACTAGAGGACATAAGCTTGTGGCATCTGCTGTGAGTTATTCCTCCAAGGAGAGAGCTAATAGCCAATTAAATTTGGGATATATATATAGACACATGGCTGCCACTGTTGCACAGTATCTCCAGGCAGTTGAGGTATAGCTGATACTGACAGAGGAGTCTTGCTTGTCTCAAGGATACCAATATTTTGCTGTATTGCTTTAGTGGCCTTTGGTAA
This sequence comes from Rhizomys pruinosus, assembly GCA_009823505.1. NCBI lineage: Eukaryota > Metazoa > Chordata > Mammalia > Rodentia > Spalacidae > Rhizomys > Rhizomys pruinosus. Next base: position 4,704,842 of record VZQC01000005.1, on the reverse strand, counting down.
CACTCTCTGGCATTTCAGAGGCCAGTTGTACATTAGCAAATGACATCTCATAACATTTTTTCATGCTCACACTAGGTCTTCGACATCAGGGACTTACTGCCTTTCTCCTTGCATATATCCCACTTATAGGCAAAAGGCCTTTATAATTTTGGAGGGGGGGATTTGAATCCCCTAGCCAACATCTGCTAGGCAGAATAATTCATTGCTGATGTCAGAGCTTTCCTATACTAATATATTTCGCTTAATTACACAGCTTATAAAGACTTTACTATTGAATTTGACTCTAGATAGAGAATTATCCTTTCACAGTTCCTATGCCTATCAGTCAATTACAAAAGGGTAGTTATACCTGTTTTATAAGAAATTACCACTATAACAGTCGGCTCTAATTTACAGTTAGGGAATGACTTCAGTACTATCATGTTTTTCTTTTTCCTATAAAGAAGGTAGGAAGGTTTCTTAGCATCTGGAAGGTAAACTTCATTAGGGCCCATTGTAAACAGTTAACCCAAATAGAATTCAGAGAGATGCTCAGTGTCTATGACTCAGGCAGTCTGAGGTTCCGCTTTTTTATTTTTTATTTTTTGTCTTTTTCGATTTTTGAGACAGGGACTCCCCGTAGTCCCAGCTGTCCAGGAACTCACTCTGTAGACCAGGCTGGTCTTGAACTCACAACGATCCGCCTGCCTCTGCTTCCCAAGTGCTAGGATTAAAGGCGTGTGCCACCATGCCCGGTCATGGTTCCGCTTTCTTTAATGTTCAGATGGGTCAGCCTCTCTGCTGGCATTTCCCAGTCCATCCTGCACAGCCAAAAGTTGTTCATTTTCAGGCATTTAGATTGGTGTTTTTTTACCTGTGGGAACATACAATTCTCCTCCCATTGTTAGTTTCAAGATCTCAAAATTGAAAATTTATCAATAGGATTGGAACACAGAGTTTCCCATTTGTATCCCAGAAGGGATACTACCCCACCTCCCACCTCCCTCTTTTTGTTTTTTAAATTTTTATGTTTTGACCTATAGATGCCTAAGTTGTATTACACGTACCCATAAACAGGAGCCAAGGCATAAGTTTTCACTAAATTTA
>VZQC01000005.1:4498812-4702886 GCA_009823505.1 Rhizomys pruinosus | reverse complement strand
AGCTTGTGGCAACATCCATGAGTTATTCCTCCAAGGAGAGAGCTAATAGCCAAATAGATTTGGGATATACAGACATATGGCTGCCACTGCTGCACAATATCTCCAAGCAGGTGAGGTGTAGCTGATGTTGGTGGAGGAGTCTTGCTTGACTCAAGGAGACCAACATTTGCTTTATTGGTTCAGTGGCCTTTGGTAACACTCTCTGGTATTCCAGAGACCAACTGTACACTTGCAAGTGCGGTCTCAATACAACCTTCTCATGCTTACATCAGGTCTTCGACAGCAGGGCCTTACTTCTTGCAGGTATCCCAGTTTACAGGCAAGAAGCCTTTACCTTTTTGGGGGGGGGGGCTTAGATCCCCTGGCCAACATCTCCTTGGCAGAATAATCCATTGCTGCTATCAGTGCTCTCCTGTATTAGTATATTTTGCTTATATGCACCTCTTAAAGAGACTTTAGTATTATATTTGGTTCTGAATAGAGAATAATCCTTTTTACAGTTCCTATGTCTATTAGTCAATTAAAGAAAACAGTTTTACCAGTTTTATAAGAGATTACCTCTATAACGGTCAGCTCTAATTTACAGTTAGAGAATGACTTCATTACCACCATGTTTTTCTTTGTTCTATGAAAAAGAGTTAAGGAGGTATCTCATATTAAAACTGTGCTGCACCTAGAAGGTAAGGTTCATTAGGACTCAATATAAACAGTTGTCATACCTATGGTCCTCAGAGATGTTTGATGCCTGTAGCAGTCTGAGGCTTTTCTTCCTTTTAGTGTTAAGATGGGCCAACTTCTCTGCTGGTATTTCTTGGTTCAACCTACAAGATGGAAAGCTGTATCTTTTCTTTCTCAGCCATTGAGTTGGTGACGTTTTGACCTGTGGGAACATACAAATCTTTTCCCATAGTTAGTTTTAAGATTAAATCAAAGTTTTTGACAAAAAGGTTTAATATGTAACTGTATCCCCCCTTTTTTTATGCGTCAAAAAACTGACTGAAATGGTGAACCGGGAGGGGTGGGAGGGGCTGGAGGGGGACACGGGTATATATTCTATTAATGTATATTTAATTTAAAATTACATGGTATTTTACTTAAAATTACATGGTATTTTACTTAAAATCTATATAACAATAACTTTTGGATTAACATATACAAATGTTCTCTATAATCTTTGTGTTATACAGTATCATCTTGTAACATTCTCTTTTACCTGTAGGATAATTTAACTTAAGGAATTAAGTTTGCTTCCCAAATTAACAACATACAGTCATCCAAAAAAGCTTGGATAAATTTAATGAAATTTACACCTTGATTCCTGCCTATAGGTATGTGTACTACAACTGCCTTTTCAAGATTCGTGGGTCAAAAATAAAATCCTGAGAGCAATTTTTTTTTAATTAATTTTATTTATTTCTGTATGTGTATGAATGTACTGTCTGCATGCAGGTCCGTGCACCCGTGTCATGCAATGCCGCGGAGGTCAGAAGAGGGTCTCGGATTCCCCTGGAACTGGAGTTAAAGACAGTTCTCAGCCGCCATGTGGGTGCTGGGGATCGAACCCGGGTCCTCTGCAAGAGCAGTCGGTGCTCTTAACCGCTAGACCATCTCTCCAGCCCAATGAGAGCAATGTTTTTAAGATCCATTGACAATGCTGTATGAATACTCCAGGGCATCTCTTTCAACTTCTGCTTGATATTTTATGGCTTTTACAGTGTGTGAGCACTTACTTTTAATCTACTTGTCTTGGGATAGATCTCAAAATTATTTTTGTTTTTGCCTTCCTCCTCGACCTTATTGCCACCTTTCCTCACCTCTACCCCTTTGCTCCATAAAAGAAATATGACAAAACTCATATCTCTATAAATGTCCCCTGATGAAATTCTGTGACCATTTATGTTATGTACCCTGAAGAAAGGCTGCTGAGTATTGATACGCATGACAGAACTGAATATTGATGGCTTTCTCCCCAAGGTAGCAGGCAGCCTGCCATTTGGACATGATGTTGGCCCTTGTGTTCCCACATCTTGTCTATCTGTTTCTCTCCACACAGCTGCATAATTTCAACTGTAACAAGCGGTCATTTTTTAGGGCTCCAAAAAGTCATTTGCATTTCTCCAATTACTGGTAAATTTGAGCATCTCTTTATCACCTGTTAGTTTTTGAGGTTTTTTATTTTATATATGTGATTGTGTGTTGCTTGCATGTATTTAAGTGCACCACAGGCATGCAATACCCGTGGAAGCCAGAAGAAGGTGTTAGATCCTTTGGAACCACGTTGGTGCTATTAATTCAAGTATTCCTCTTCATAGATCTTAAAGTATTTTAGAGTCTACCCTTTATGTGTGATGTTAATCAGGGACCCAGGTATCCTTTTCCCCCACATGTTTTATCAATTAGGTCCACCTAGAAAAGTAATTGCTATTTCTAGTATTTACAATGGGAAAAATTTAATGCGGGGGAATTTCTTGCACAGTTGGTAACATCATATGCTAACCCAGCAATGGCGAGGTACTCCAACTGCAGCTGTAGTAGAGCTCACTGTAGCTCTTAAGTTGGATGACAAACAATGGAGGCACTACTGCTGAAACCCAAAGAAGGTCCTTCTGGAGAGACTGGAATGAGGAGACGTCAGTGCCACCAGAACTGTCTGATTGCACAGAGGGTCAGAGAGGAGACCCTACCTTCTCCATCCCTCCCACTCTCCGTTTTTCCCCATTGCCTCCCATGGGCTTTCCATGGACAGGCGGTGGGGGAATTAAGAGATTTGAAACGCAGCTTGCAGCTTGCATTATAAAGCCGAGGAGATCGGGACCTGGATCTGAGGGCAAACGAAACCAGCCCTGTACGCTGGTGTTTCCCAGCATCTCATGCTAAGAACTATCCTTTCCCAACAAGTTTTGGCCTGAATTTTGACACATATCAAGTCCATATCTATCTATCTGTCTATCTATCTATCATCTATCTATCTATCTATCTATCTATCTATCTATCTATCTATCATCTATCTGTATATCATCTATCATCCATCTATCTACATGTATCTATATCATGTATGTATATCTATCTACATGCGTACTATACATCTATTTATATCTATTTGCATGTATATCTATCATGTATATCTATCATCTATCTATCTAGAATCTATTTATATATCTATATGTATGTATATCTGTCTACATGTACATTGGTCTATCTATTTATACCTATAATGTATATCTATCAATCTATCTATTTATATCTATAATCTATATCTATCATTTATCTATACAGCATCTATCATTTATCTATTTACATGTATGTTTATCTATTATCTATCTATCTATCTATCATCTAGCTACATGTATATCTATCATCTATCTATCTAATCATCTCTCATTTATCTACAGATCTATCTATTTATAGGTCTATCTACTGATCTATTTATTTATATCTATAATCTATATCATCTATACAGCATCTATCTAGCTATCATTTATCTAACTATATGTATGTCTATTATGTATCTATCTTCTATCTACATGCATATCTACCATCTTTCTATCTAATCATCTATCATTTATCTATCTATAGGTCTATCTACCTATAGATCTATCTATCTATCATCTATCTATCTATCTATTATCTATCTATCTATCTATCTACCTACCTATCTATCAGCTTTCTTCTGTTCCACTTGCCTATTTGTCTGTTCCTCTGCCCCCTGGATGTTGTAAGACTATGGTTTTATAGCATGTTACACCCAGTAAGAGAATTCCCTTTCTTTACAGCACTTTAAAAAAATATGACTTAATTATTCATGGGCTTCATTTCTTTTAATAAATTTTAGAATAGATCCATTTACCAGTTAATTTTCATATTTGTTTTTAGAATTTTAAACTTTTATTCATAGCGATTTTGTGTACTCAGCAGCAGTATCAGTGTTTCACTGTCTCAGAACTGACAAGGGCTACCTCACATTCTTTGGCCGAAGTTAGTCTCCAGGTCACCTCCCTCTTAAGAGGTTGGGAGGGGGCGGCTCTACTGTGTTCCTGGGAGGGGAATTAGAAATATTTGGCAGGAAACATTCATAAGGAGTGAATGTTTCTATTCTTTCGATCTCGATATTTACTAGTGGCCGTCTACATGTGAAACAGACATGCAGACAAGCAAGGGAAAGCACGCAATAGTCCATATTATTTCTGGAATCGCCAAGGGTTGCTAAATAGCCTTCCCCTCAGGTCTGGATAAGTCTCCTCTTTCTCTGGTAATATGTAAACCATAAAGAAAATTTTCTATGGTTCCCTTCCTCACTGAATCCACCAAGACAACAGAACTAAAGCAAAATTTCCCATTGGAAAGAAAAGGTAGGGGACATAATGATTAGCCTGCTCTGGTTCTGAAATCAAACGATGCAAATTTGGCTGGAACTAGTTGCTTACATTCGAGCTGAGGACTTCTCAGCTGTAGGACCTGCTTCCTTCAGGACCTGACTGAGCCTCAGAGTCAGAAAAATGATCTTAACTTTGGGACAGCATGACACGGTGGTGATCTGTGATACATATTTGCTTGAGGACTTATAGATCACTGGAGTTATTATTATATCTCTGAGTATCTAAAGCCTTTCCCATGCTTTATTCTTCATTACTTCCTTTACCTTGAGTAGCACCGAATACTGTTATTATTATCATTATTATTTGAATAAATATTTTGTTATTAAGGCATTAGAAAATATTCAAGCTGAAAACAAAATTATTAAAACCTTCTCCTAAATCTATTAGCTAGAAATTGTTGTAATAAATGTTGCATGATGAATCTTAGGGGCCTAGAGAGAAGGCTCAGCAGTTAAGAGCACTGGGTGCTCTTGCAGAGAGGAGCTGGGTTCAATTCCCAGTACCCACATGGCAGCTAACAACTGTCAAACTCCAGTTCCAAGGGATCTGATGCCCTCTTCTGACCTCCACAGGCACTGCACACACATAGTGCACTTAGATACATGCAGGCAACACACACATACACATAAAATAGAAATAATAAAATAAAATATTAAAACATGCTAATCCCTGGAAGTGAATATTTGAGGAACTAAAATATGATGATAACAAAAGGGATGCCTTCCCTGTTCCAGCTCAGTCTGTCTTTGGAGCTCTACATATTAATGTAGTATTTGCCAATGATTTTCAGCCCGGGAGTCAGATGACTTACTTTTTAGATTCATCTTTGGTTTATAGAAGCTTTTTTTTTTTTAAAGGGAGAAAGGACAACAAAAATCGTGCTCTAAGAGGCTTGGACTTTCCTACTGTGATTGGGACCTACTGCTGTACTAAAATTGGTTGAATTATCCTCATTGCTAATTTAGGGAAAGGTCTCTCTGGAGGCCATGACCTATGGACTCAGTGATGAATAGCTTTTCTTCCCTCCTCACTGGGCTGACCATGGAAGCCAGTGTCATGCATGTACAGTCCACTGCACCACTGAGTTACACACTTATGCCTCTGATGCACTAATTTCAGTGAATAAAAATAACATATACCAGGCATGGTATTGGGATAACTATATCATCAATGGTATTTTACTGGGTCCTTTTCCTACTATACCATGAGGTTATTCATCCCCAAGTTAGGAAAGAATTAGAAACTCAGCCAGGGTAAGGAAGGCACTCTAAGATAGGTAGTGAGTGTTGAAGGAAAAAAAGAACTCCAGCGTGCACAACTGACTACTTACTTTCTAGGCACACGGGCTGGTTTGAAAGGTGCTTCAGCAATCTAGGTTGGGCCCTGTGCTTGCTTATTTAATGATGAGAAGTTAAAGTGCCTAGCAAGCTACATGCTTAACGCAGCAGCATCTGCTACTGGTTGTCCCTAGGGGTTTTTCCCTGTGACTCATACACAACAGGGGAATCCTGAGGGAAGCTCAGCTTTTACTTCTCACATTTTAGAATCTTGTTAGACTCTGTTGATTGCAGACAGAGATATGAATCCTTGACAACCGGGAGATGAATGCAGGGACCCTGGGTAAGTCCCGTGCTCTCTGGACCTTAGTCTCCTTAACCTCAAAGGATGAAACCATCTCTGAAGTTTCTTTGTGCTCTGATACTCAGAGATGGTGCTGAGTGCTTACTCTGATGCCAAGTTGTAGGTAGAGGTTTAGCAATGGCATTAACTGATTATAGGAACTTAAAGCTCAGTATTATTAGGCATGGTACTAGTTGAAGCAAGTTGTGAGAATGGGCAGAAGCTACATCTTCTTTATTACTCAGCTTTATTTACTTACTAGACTATGAGATTCAGGTAGGACCTTCATGCCCATTTACTTAGGATCACAAGTGCCTTGTATATAAGCAGATCACAAGTTTTCCTGACAGAAATAGTAATGCAAGAATACTATTTATTTCCCAGGATCTTTTCTTTCCTTCCTCAGTACTGTACCACCTAAAACCACCTGGTTACTATGATAGTGCAGGAAAACCACTCCCCAGATTTCCATGTCATTAAATTATGTCCTGGGGCTGGAGAGGTGGCTCAGCAGTTAAGAGCACCGACTGCTCTTGAAGAGAACCTGGGTTCAATTCCCAGCACCCACATGGCAGCTAAGAACTGTTTTTGACTTCAGTTCTAAGGGAATCCTACACCCTCTTCTGACCTCCACAGCATTGCACGACACTGGTTGCACCAACCTACATGCAGATAGTACATTCATACACATAAAAATAATCAATAAAAAATTAAAAATTATGTCCCATGGGATACAAAAGGAATTAGTTTTGACCTGTTTTTTTTTTTTTTTAATTTAGAGTGTTTACTAGTTTCCTTTCATAATCAAAGTCACTGATATACACAGCGATCAGGCCACATTTATAGACCCGAAGGATACAGCCTTGGTGGTCCCTGTGATTTTTGGCATGGATTCATCAGTATAACTCTTACAAAAAGCAAGTGGATCTTGGAACATGAAAGAGCCCACTGAAAACTCAACAAAATAGGAACTGTCACAGTCACCATGTAAGATATGATATATATATATATATATATTATATATATATATATATATATATTAGAATAAATCAACAGCATCTCATGTACATGACATGTGGTTGCTGGCAACCATGATACATGAGTCCCTTTCCATTCTTATGAGAGATGGGAATGAGGTACAGTTTGTATTCACATAGAACACACAGAGTCTACATTTAGTCTTGACTTGGGCTGTAGTAACTCTCCTTCCCTCTGTCATAGTATAGTCTAAGAAAACTAGAAATGTTAGGACATCAGGAAGAATAGCATACTTGTGTATTTACAACACCATGATAATTAAATCCCATAAGCAAGGGATGCCAAGAATATCAAAGGCACTGGATAGGTCACACAGTAGATAAACCCTATGATAATCCACGGATCCTCTGTATCAATAATGTTCCCAGACCTCTGTCTGATTGCCTTTTTTTCAGTAAGCCATGGTGTTTGAAGAATCACATCTTCTATTTCTTACCACTAAAGGATGTATACTTGGTCTCTGGGTGGAGGAGGCACACACCATACTGGGAAAATCTGCTTTCTACTGGCTGACACAGAAGGCTGACAGGTTTGAGTTTGGCATGTAGCTGGAAGGTACCTTATAGCAGGCCCAGATTTTCATGCTGCTTTGGCCATCAACCCACAGACCTTACAATATTCGAGACAGATAGCAGACATGTGGTGGGGTTAAATATCAATTTACAAGAACATCTAGGGCCTCTCCAGTGGAGAATTATCAAATAGTAGTTCCTGTTTTGCTACGTGACATTCCAGGCAGAGATAGAGGATTTACTGGGAGTTAAGACACTGTGGCCAATGCTGCTGTTGTGATTTCTGATACACTCAAGCTGTAAGGTAGCTAGATGTAGAAATAATCCAATGTGGCCCATGCCCTTCCCGTCCGGACAACCAGCGACCAACATGGCGGCTCCTGTGTGTCTTGTGGCTGTGTATTTTTCTGCTGTCTTTCTTTCAGTTAAGGCCTCACCCAGAGGCCCAGACACCGGAAGCCCTCAGCAGTTGACTGTCAGACGGGTGCTGGGTCCCAGCTATTAAAGCTAATACATACGACAGCTGTAACAACAAAGATGAATGTCTCAGCCTCCAGATGTGAAATATTACAGAGGAATTTATTAAAAAGCAGATTGAAGAGTTCAACTTAGGGAAGAAACATTTAGCCAACATGACGGAGAAGATCCAGAAACTTTTACCCAGGGGGATATTGATAGAGCTATCGCTTACCTTTTCCCAAGTGGTTTGTTTGAGAAATGAGCCAGGCCAGTAATGAAGCATCATGATCAGATGTTTCCAAAACAGAAAGTAATCCTGTGGGGGAAAGATGGACGTCCATTTCATTTTCTCTTCTATACTGGCAAACAGTCATATTATTCATTAATGCATGAAGTATATGGGAAGATCCTCCAGTTAGAAAACCATAAAGGTCCACTTCTGGATAAAACTCAACACGGAGACCTGATTGGCAGCAGATGGCTGATTAAGGAGGAACTAGAAGAAATGTTGGTGGAAGAACTGTCAGATCAAGATTATATGCAGTTCATTCAACTGCTCGAAAAGTTATTGACATTGCAGTGTGGTCCCGCTGAAGGAGAATTTGTGCAAAGGCTCCGCAGAAATATAGCTGTTCAATCAAAAAAGCAGCTGATTGAACCTGTGCAGTATGACGAGCCAGGAATGGCCTTCAGCACAAGTGCGGGCCAAAGAAAGAGCGCAACAGCACAAGCAGTTGTTCACGGACATGGAAGTGGAGAGATCGGCGTGAACGGCCTGGGCTACCTCCATTACTTTCCCTGCATCCAGGACATAGAAGAATTGATGTTCCCCTTTCACTTCCTTGACCAGCTGGGAAAACACGATGTAACATGCATGGTGTCTGGGGGTGGGAGATCGTCACAGGCAAGAGCCATACGCTTGGCAGTGGCCAAAGCCTTATGCAGCTTCATCACCGAGGATGAGGTCGAGTGGATGAGACAAGCTGGACTACTTACTTTAGATCCACGTGTCAGAGAACGGAAGAAGCCAGGTCAGGAGGGCGCCCGCAAGCTGTTCGCCTGGAAGAAGCGCTGAGACTTCTCGGCAGAGGTAGGAACAGCTGTGTGCCCCAACATAGTAGAACATGGTGACCACTGACCAGTGGGAAGCATCAGGCACTTTGTAAAGGTCACCATTAAAGATAATGAATGGAAAAATGTAGAAAAAAGAAATAATCCAATGTGAGACAGAGGCAGTACTTTGTAAGCTATAACATGCAAACTCCAGAAATGCGAGGCTCAGCTCTGCACGCCATCAGTCTACATTGATTGGCGTTTTGCCCTCAGTTTATGTCAATGAATGCACAAGAATGAATGTGGGTAGTGAGAAGATCTTTAGGATAGGCTCGTGGTGGGAGAAAAAAGCCCATTTTCTGTGTTGGTACTTGAGGCCAAGCAGAGATGGAAAGCACTTGCAAGAATGGCTTTGGACCACAGTATGAAGGGGAAGTTCACATGTTCAGAACTCTGAGCATCTGTTGGCTCCACACCCCGTGGAAGGTTAGAATATATATAAATATACAGACAGGAGGATGGCTTAGATAGAGGGGCCAGGAAGGGGAAATGTTGGAAGATGAGAAACATGGAGTTGAAGGCATGGGACTGAATGAAACTCTGAGAATGAGTAGGAAATGAGATCGTTGCATTACATGTAATACCAGTAGATGAAGTGACTCAGCAACTGGATGTCAGTGGCCTGTCCTCAGCCACCTCAGTGCTGGACCAGTGGGCTCATGAAAGAAGTAACCATGGTGATGAGGGTGGAAGTTACACAAAGGCCCAACAAAATGGACTCCTACTCACGGAGACTAATCAACCTCTTGATACTGCTCACTGTCCAATCTGCTAGCAATAGGGAATGTTATTGGGTCTTGGATAAGGCACCATCCCTCCATGACATCTGTCCTATGATTGGTGGGATATTGGCTACACTCTGTTTTTTTTTTTTCACCTCAAAAAGGCAGTGGTTCATTTGGACCAGAAAGGCACATATTCCAGATGTGGGGGTGTTTTCTGGTCTACAGGGCCTTACCTGGTATCCGGGGACTTACAAACTGACACAGGATCCCACATGACATTGTATCTAACCAAGGGACAGAAGAAGAGGCCAAGGGAATTCTCTTGGCCCATCACAGTCTACATCAACCCAAGAAAGTTATGAAATTGCTGTTGGGGACAGAGCTTTGGCATTGGAGATAAAGGTGGTATGTCTTATTGCAGAATGTACATTCTAAGTCAATGCTGTTTATATGTCACTGACACCTGGGCAGGTAGAACATTTGCTGTCCAGGTGATGCAACTTTCAATATTATTCCATAGCTGGACTAATTTAGTGTGAGTCAAGTCTTGGGGCTTACAATGAAGCAAGTTCTCTCTGGAGATCACATCATCCAGAGGCATGAGGTATCTTCATAGCTAATCACTTTCAATAACAGTTGGCTAACTATATCAAACATTCTTAGAATTCTAGCAGGACGATACCAAGTTCAAGGCCAAGTTGGCTACATATCAAGATGCTGTCTCAAAACAAAAGAAAAAAACACAGGGAATGAATTACCCAAACAATGAATGAAAGAGACTCAGATGAATCCATTACAGAAATTGTCAAATATGTATTGTAAAATAATTATATTTTATATTTGTAATTGAAAAATGTAAGCTTCATCTAAACAAAACATATATGAAAGAATGAAGCAAAGGTGTTAGAGCTTAAAAATGCAACTTAAGTTGGATATAGCAGAAGAGAGAATTAATGAGCTAGATTAAAGTTTAGTAGAAATTATTGAGGCATAAATATGGAGAGCAAAAAGTATAAAAATACTACAAGAAACATAGAAGACAAAAAAACAGTATGAGAAGTTCTGGTATATGTGGAGTTGGAGTCTTCAAACAGGAAATGAGAACAAACAGGTCAGAAGTAACATTTAAAGAGATACAAGCCAAGAATCTTCCAAAATTGATGAAATAATTTTTTATAGATTCAACAAGTATTATGAGGGGCTAGAGAGATGGCTCAGCAGCCAAGATCACTTGCTCCACTTCCAGAGGACCAGAGTTTAGTTCCCAGAACCCTTGGACAGGGTTCACAGGCAAGTTTAACTCCAGCTCCAGGGCCTCTGGTGCCCTCTTCTGGCCTCTGTGAGTACCTACACTCCTGTGTGCAAATATACACACACATAGACACTCTCATATAGGTAACCAAAAACAAATGTTTACAAAACAGAAGTATTATGAAGTGCAGCAAAATAGAGGCCAACTTGACTGGACTAAGGAACGAATAAGAGAAAAAGGATCTTCAGATTGGACCACCTCAACCTGGGTGGCCCACCCCAAATGTGGGCGTTACCTTCTGCTGGCAGGCAGTATTAAAGGCCATGGCAGAGGGAACTGGTCCCTTTTTTCCTGCGGCTTGCCTCTTTCTCACTGGTGAGTTTGTCTTGCTGCTGTGATCAACCCTTCAGATCCCAGCGTGTACTGAGACCAGCAGATCTCCTGGAATCCACCGGGCCTTCAGCACCAGATTGGGACTACTGAGACATCCAGCCTTGCAGACTGAGCAGTTCCCTGGATTCTCAGCCTCTCCAGTGTGGTGTGGCTACTGTTGGACTCCTTGAACTCTTTTGATTGCTCTGACAAAGTATTTGGGATAATAGACTGAAAAGAAGAATGGTCTTCTTTTGGCTTATGGATTCAACTCATAGTTGCATGGTAGAGTTCACCATAGAGAGAAGTATGTGCTAGAGGGGGCCTCCTCACCTCACAGTGGTTTCAGCTCATAGTTGCCTGGTAGAGCATATCATAGAGGGAAGTATGTGGTAGAGGGGGCCTCCTCACCTCACAGTGGCCAGGAAGCAAAGAAAGAGAAGGGGCTAGGATCTCAATATCCCCTTTGTAAGGGCATGCCCATAGTTGTAGGATGCTTCTTTTGTAATGAGCAGGTAAACATGGCCCTGCTAAGGGAAAGGGGAGCACAGTACCCACCTGCAGCTGCTGTAAGGAACTGATCCCTCGATGAAGAGGTCAGCTGGTTACTTTTGTAACCTGACCTGCGAGGTATCTCCAACTCGGGTCCTTATCCTGGGACACAGAACATTTCCCACTCTTGGCCATGATTTTCCACCTGCCCACAGACTCCTGGCCCCTGGACAGGACTTTCAGGCTGATGGCTGATAGCTTATCTTCAGCCTATGTCCACTCACAACTCACTTCACCACACGAGCTATCCAGGTTGCTGGTCTCAGGACCGCTGTCCTGGTCACCCGAACAAAATGCAGGCCTGCTTTGGCCCGCATGCATGCAAAGAATGGCGGCCGGGAATTCTGTAATGATGGCAATGGAGAATTTGATTTATTGCCCACTACAGCCTGCCTTTATAAGCAAAATGACGTCAGCTCCCAGAGCCAATCACAGACCCCACCCAGCATTATGGACCTGGGCCACGTTGTCTGCTCCTTCTTGGGGTGGGGTCAGAGAAATGCCCTGACCATGTGGAGCCCTGAGGGGTGCTAGCTGAGAACTAGCCCCCAGTTCAAACTGGATCTTCCTACACATAGTGACCTAATTTCTTCCAACTGGACTCTGCCTCACAGAGGTTCTGTCACCTTCCAGTTGTATCATGGGCTGGCTGCCAAGCCTTTGGAAGATACTCAGAATCTAAACTGTTGCATCATGTGGGAATTTTAGATGGGTCTGGTTGCCATGAACAAAATGGTGTTTCTCAGCCTCCTTGTAGGTATCTGTAGCCATTTGGCTCAGCAGTGGCTATCAGGCCTAAGCTGAAGAGACAGATAGGTTGATTGGAATAAGAACTTGACCCTTGACAATGAGAGCCAGAACAGTGGACTTTCCTGCTTATTTGTTTCTCTATCAGATGGAGTGTTGGTGTTCAGGATGACTGAAAGAATCTGAGTCTGTGATGATGATGAAGGCTCCATGCTAGCCTTAGAAAGAGAAATAACATGTTATTTTGGGTCATCATTGATTGGATCCTCTGCTCCATCAGCCAAACCTATAGCCTGTTTGGTACAGTTTTGAATTCAGAAATATGTTTACTATCTCAGAAAGGATGATGAGTTTTATTAATTAACAGAAATCCTCCAGGCTTAGAAAGGGGGCAAGGAGAATTATAGCAGAAAGAACTGCTTATGCAGGAGTCAGGAACATGAAAATCAGTTTGTGTAGAGCAGAGAGGAGGGAGAGAAGGGTGGAAGTTTTTTTTTTTTTTGTCATACTCTGAAGTATGACAAGTGTTCAACTCTGTAAAGCATTTGTACCTATGCCTTGGGAGCCATGGATGGTGTCAGCCCTTTTCCCATTCTGTAATGGATCTATGTCTAATAGCAATACATAGAGCAGGTCAGAACAGCCATGGAAGAGAAGGCCTCTCCATCACATACAGGCTGGCCTGCCCCTTGTTTGGCACCGAGCCAAAGAGATGGCTACTTCACAGGGTGTACAACAGGACTTTTCATTATTTCTCCCTCAAGTAATAGTTTAGGGCTCTATTCTACAGGGAGATGTAGACAAGTATTTCTCTCTGTGAAAGAGATAGTCTGGAGTTATTATACAGCTTTGCTTTCTAAGTTAGCAAACTCTTAATTATCTTAACAACTTATATCAGAATGTACCTATGTAGTTTCTACTGTAACAGACTATCATAGATAGGGGAGGGATCGCTCCCTGAAAGAATCACAAAAGAACCACAATTTCTATCTCACAGTTCTTCTAGAGTCTGAAAGGTCAGCATCAAAACACCACTGAGTTTGAGTTTAGCACATAGCCAGGGGTCTGCTTTTTGGTTTATAAACTGTCATCAAATGGCAGTAAGACTATGAAGGTCCCTGGGGTCCCTTCTATAAGGGTATTAATCCCACTTATGGACATCTCCACTTTCTTGACTTTATTACTTCCAGTGGTCCCACCCCTCCAAAATGACTTCATGTTGAGGAATTGGGTTTTAATATATGGTTCTGTGGGGGAGGAGGAACAAACATTAATCTAGAGCACAGAGGATCCTTTTATTTGTAAAGGAGGTCATATATCAAGCCACACTGTGTATCAGATAAGACCCCAAGGGGCTATTAGAGGGTCTGGAGCCAAAGAAAAATGAAGCTAAGGTTGAGAAGAGAATGAGCTTCCAGATGTGTCTCTGTCTTTCTATCAATGAAAATAGGAGAGAACAGGAAGCTTGTAAGGAGGAGGGACCAGGGAGATGACCGGTGGACTCCACAGCATTGTGCAGTTGTCACTGCCCAAGCTGGCAGCTGACTGGACAGGTTGGGCTGTGATAAAACCAATATCTTGCTCCCTTGTCATTTTCTCTTGGTCTGCTGGAACTTGGAAGAGTGTGTCCATGTTATTTATTTATTATTATTATTTTTTTATGTGTATGAGTGTACTGTCTGCACATAGGTTGGTGCACCCCTGTCGTGCAATGCCGCAGAGGTCAGAAGAGGGCATCAGATTCCCCTGGAACTGGAGTTAAAGATGATTCTTAGCCACCATGTGGGTGCTGGGAATTGAACCCGGGTCCACTGCAAGAACAGTCGGTGCTCTTAACCGCTGAGCCATCTCTCCAGCCCAGTGGTGACTTTTTTATTATTTTGATTTTATGTGTGTGTTGCTTGCATACGTGTAAGTGCACCAGTGTCATTAAATGCCTGAGGAGGTCTGAAGAGGGTGTTGGATTCCCCTGAAATTGTTATTAGCTGCTGTGTGGGTGCTGAGAATCAAACCTGGGTCCTATGCAAGAGTAGCCAGTGCTCTTAACCACTGAGCCATCTCTCCAGCCCCAGTGGTGACTTTCGTAATAGGGCGATTATTACATATTGCCAGCTATCCCTGTGTCCACAGTTTATGTTTTGAAATACCAATTCCCAAAGTGCCTGCATTTGGTCATGGGGCCTTTGTGAGGTAACTCAAGGAGGACATAGAGGATCTTTCTTCCTCTGTTTCGTGATGATTCGAGAGGCATGTCTGGACACCAAGAAGAGCTACCCTCAGCAGAAACAGCTTGGGTTTGGATTCACACCCTCCAGAACAATGAGGAAATGATCACTGTTGAAGACACTGTGTATGATAATAATAAAAAATATTATTTTTATTTTATGTGTATGAGTGTATTGCCTGCATGTATAGAACTTGTTGTGTGCAGTACCCATGGAGGTGAAACAAGGTGCCAGATCCCCTGGAACTGGAGATAGGGCTCTATTCTACAGGGAGACGTAGACAAGTATTTCTCTCTGTGAAAGAGATAGTCTGGAGTTATTATATAACTTTGCTTTCTAAGTTAGCAAACTCTTAATTATCTTAACAACTTATATCAGAATGTACCTATGAAACTACTGTAACAGAATTATTAGTCCCCATATAGATTCTTGGAACCGAACCCAGGTCCTCTGTAAGAGCACCCAGTATTCTTAACTGCTGAGCCATCTCTCCAAGCCCTCTGATAATTCTTTAATAATAGTTTAGACTGATCAAACAGTGGCGGAGGGAAAGGTTTCACATGGGGTGTTCCGATGTTCAGTTTGAAGTTGTGTTAATAATCCCTTTTCTAGCTGCTATAGAGTCCCCAAAGCTCTGCTCTTTTTTGCTAGATGACGCTACGTGAGCCCGGAAGCTGAGGAAGGGCTGGATTTCCTGTCCTGGAACCCTTAGCATGTGTGGAATCTTCCAGCTTTTGTCTCCTAGGAAGGCTTGGGGCTTTATAGGTTTTGGTCTTCCACAAGCATGGCTTGAACCATTCTGTTTGGATTTGAAAATTCAAAGAGGAAGCAAGTGACACGAGAATGACATTTCCCTGTTTTGCTGCCTCCAGCAAGATGCCATTGATAAGCTCGCTTTATAGCTGAGGAAGCTGCTCTTGCATCAGAGAGAGTTTACACAAGACATTGTTTTAAGGAAGCAGCTGAAGACATCAAATTACAAGAGCAAACTGAGATTCTTATCTCTAGATCTGAAGAGGAATAGTTTATTAGTTTATTTACGACCTTATCAGCTGGAATGTATTTCATGATTATAAATTGGATACGCTAGCTGAGTGTTATGCATGGTATGGCAGGAGACATAAATATCCCGGTTTAAGATCCAGCTATCAAGCTAAGTTGCTGGCTCCTAGCACTTCCTGTTATTATCCTGTAATATAAATGTGTCAAGCAGGGACTGAGGACTTAGTTCAGTGGCAGAACTTTTTCCTAGTATGCATGAGTTTGATCCCTAGAGCCACATAAGAGGTAAATGTGTGCGTGTGTGCGTGCATGTGTGTGTGTGTGTGTGTGTGTGTGTGTTAAATAAAGATGACCCCCAGGATGTATAAGGATCAAGGCTAAATTAGTTCCATAAAATGACTTAAATAGGATAGAAATGTCCTTCCCATGCAGAGCTCCAGAAAAGCTCCAAATATTATTCTCTAAAGGTTAACCACTTGTGGCCTTCTGGGTACATTATGTTGACAAGTGGATAGAGAAAATATGGTACATCTACACAACGGAGTTCTATGCAGTGGTAAAGAAATATGACATCATGAGCTTTGCAGCTAAATGGCTGGAGCTAGAAGACATCATGCTGCAATAAACATGGATGTGCAAGTATCTCTGGAGTCGGATGAGTCTTGTGGGTGTTTACCCAGGCGGGTCAGGTGGCAAGTTCATTTACAATAGTAAAGAGATGGAACCAACCCAGATGCCCCTCAACTGATGAGTAGATAGAGAAAATGTGGTACATAGACACAATACATAGACACTATGCAGCGGTAAAGAAAGATGACATCGGGGCTGGAGAGATGGCCTAGCGGTTAAGAGCGCCGACCGCTCTTACAGAGGACGTGGGTTCGATCCCCAGCACCCACATGGCGGCTGAGAACCGTCTGAAGCTCCAATTCCAGGACAACTCCAGTTCCAGGGGAATCCGAGACCCTCTTCTGACCTCCGCGGCGTTGCACGACACGGGTGCACAGACTTGCATGCAGACAGTACATTCATACACATACAGAAATAAATAAAATAAAAAAAAAAAGAAAGATGACATCATGAGTTTTTCAGCTAAATGGCTGGAACTAGAAGATATCATGCTAAGTGAAGTAACATAGTCTCAGAAAAACAAATGACAAATGGTAGCTCTCATCTGTGGATGTTAGCGCCAATTACATAATTGTATGGCAAACTGAGCAATGTCAATGTGATCTGAAAACAACTGTGCTCTTATATTGTGAATCTCTTAAAAAATAAATAAAAATTAAATTAAAAAAAATTCTCAAGGGCGCAGAATCCTTTCATGTTTTTCCAAAAGTAGGAAAGCATAGGAGCCAAGACATGTAACCTACACAGCACTTCATTTACATCCCATCTGTCAAAAATGTCACGTGGCCTCACCTAAGGAGCAAGGTTGACTGGGAAATATAATCTGTTCTTAGCTACTAAGTTGCTGAGCTGAAACTGGAGTTCTGTTGTCCTGAGAAGGTAGAGGCATTTTGACCAGAGAGAAGTCTGCAACACAGTTGTTTCCAGGCCTACCAGTCAGGGATTCTAGGCAGTCAGTAGTCTGGAGGGCCAACTGTGAAGATCCTGTCCATTGAGAAATGACCAGAATGCCTCAGTCACAGAACTAGCAAGGTAGCCTAGACCCACATGGTCCCATAGAAGCGTGATGGGACCTACATAGAAATTCAAGAGAAGGCAAAAAAAGAAATCATGCAAGTTAATTCTAATCATTTTATTTAACTTATTTATAGAGTTAGAGTACAAATTATTAATGAGATATTTACAAACTAAGTGCTTGAAATTTGGCTGTTAGCTTCACTCAGAACATCTTTCAAGTTGAATTAGAAGTTGAATTAGCTGGTTTGTCAATGCTGGACAGCTATGTGTGGCTAGTAGTTTTCCCACAGGTCAGTTCTGCCTTAGGTTGTGTCTGCTAGAGCACTGGCTTTATTATAAAGGACCACTGACTAATTCAGATTGAACTCAGTGTTATAATCTACAGTAATATAAAAGAGAGTGTTCATTTCCTTCCTGGGGGCTTTTTATGAATAAACAACTTTTCTGGATCATCAAAGATGAACACAAGGGTCTTACCCACTAGAGATGTCAGAAAGACCTGGTTGGCATCACTCTGCCACCGATCTCCTCTGGGTCTAATTTCCTTGTCTATAGAAATGTCACTGGTTTGTTCTTAATCTTTATTTTCTGAAAGCTGGAGTCCGTTAACATAGTGAAGAATAAAGAATTTGAACGGTAACTTCGTCTGTCCCCTAGGCACCTTAAGTTAAGCCACATCTCTTTTTCTTTGAGTCTTCTTTATCCCATTTTAACTGGTGGGGGGTATATCAGATTTGTGCCAGTTCCTCTTCTTTCCAAATGAAATAACTTGACAAGACTATAAAACTAAGTTGTCGTATTTCAGTGGTATCACTGGGGAGATGATTACTTTCATGCCTTCCAACTCTTTCCAATGATTTCATCAAAAGATGAATTGAAATCTGGAAGGCTGGGGTATCTACAGCAGCACAGTGCTTCAGAATTGACACCATCTTTAAAAGAAGGGTTGTAGAGAAGAGGGAGAATATTTCAAGAGCTTTGTACTGACTGTAGCATCAGTTTTCCTCTCTTATAATTCCTGGTGTGAACATACATTGCTTCTTTCCAGAAGCCAATTTGGCAACACACCTCAAAAGACATAAAGTGTGTGCAGTCTGTCACAAAACAGTTTTATGTCTAAGAATTTAAGGAAACACTTTGGTGTTCACATAGTTCTATTTATAGAAGTGCTCATTCTTTTATTTTCTATGCCACCAGAAAATTAGTAATACTCTGGCAGTGAAAAGCAGGGAGTCCTTCTTTGCATGTTGACCAGTTTGGGTCTTTGTGCTAATCGCCATCTGCTGCAAGAAGAAGCTTGTGTGGTGAGAGCTGAGCACTGCATCAATCTATGAGTATCACAGTAAGTCATTGGGATATGGTTTAATTATAAGTTAATTTAGTAGAATAATGGCAGTAAGTTCCCCCTAACATCAGTAAGTTGTCTAGCCACAGGTTCCTATACCTGATGTAAATGCCAGGTATGGACTCCACCTTGTTAAGTAGACCTTAGATCCAATCAGAAACTGGTTGGTTACTCCAATAACAGTCGTGCCACTTTTGCACCAGGGGGCATTCCTTGCCAAGACATTTGTTATTATTGTGATTCTCAGAGTTCACAGCTGGGCAGAGATGATGATTACATTTCTTTTCCATTAACATGCATAAGCCAGTGGAGATGAGGCTTTGAGTTCAGTACCAGTTTGATTTCTCCTTGCTCTGTGATTGACACAGCCAGTATCTTCAACAACAGGGTCTTACCACCGGGTTCAGGTAGACAAGTGAGAGCAGGCGCAATAGCCACTATTGTTTGAGGTTCTATAGGACCCCTGGCCAAAAGCTTCAAAAGAGGAAGTCCATTCTTCGGACCAGGTTACTTATTTGCTAGCCTGTGGTGTCTGGTAGAGGCAATGTCCACCTGCTAACTCCCCATTTTAAATAGTTTTGAACTGTATATACTTTAAGAAGCTGATGCAGTGATAGATGTACATAGGCCTTTATGTATTTTCTTTTGTATTTGTTAACATTCAAATTAAACATATAACTATTAACCATGAAACTAAAATAACTTTTTCCCATAGAAAAATCAAGAGTATATGTCTTGCTTAGATCTTTGTAGAAAATTACATTGTTTAAAAACAAAATAATATTTTGTAAAGCAAAATAAAACTGGTGGCTGATATGAACTAATAAAGCCATCTGCATTTTTATTTAACTTATTTTATCTAGTATTTCTATGTCTCCCTTTATTAATGAAATCTTTAAGGTATTTATCTATGTTTGGAAAAAAATCATACCTGAAGATATTGTATTAGTCTTTAATTTTTATTTTTTATTGATTTTTGAGATTTTCATGTAGTATAGTTTGATGGTATTTAGATCCCTTCCTCATCGACACCTTTCTCCATTGCCTCCTCCCCAGTCTCTCTCTCTCTCTCTCTCTCTCTCTCTATATATATATATATATATATATATATATATATATTAGTATAGCCTATAGAGTCTGATTTTGTGCCCCCAAATGTCCTTCAGTGTCCTCCACTAAACACTAAACCAAATGTCTTCCACTAGACCCACCAAGATCCCTGTAAGACAGTCTTTCCCCTTCCCAGCAGGCTTTCTGTGTCTACGTGTCCTAAATGATTAGACCACAAACTCCTATCTGAAACACTTAAATCTAGATCTTCTACCATATAAAGAGCATCCTTTTTCTCTCCTTTCTTAGACACACTAAAGTCAAAGAGCTGTTGTTCTCTTTCATTTGTCAGTAAGAACTAGGATTTTTCTGTATAAAGAGTTCTCTTTGGGGAGTTGGCTATCCACAGGGCCTGTCTATTTTTAAAGAAGGGCCACTATCATGGAGACATGTACCCATTGAGGTGTACATAAATCAGGGAAAGGTTTTGAAGCATCAGGTTTTCTGTGTATTAGGCCAAATAAAATTCTAGCCATAATATCCTTGCACTGTAATGTCTAAGGAAGAAAGGATTTTTCATCCTCCTACTCGGGGAGTATGCATGTGAATGGAGAATAAGGTTGGTGCCAATTTTATAAACATGAAAAAAAGGAAATCACAAAACTATATGTACTAACTATATAAATACAGGTATAAACATGCACATATATGCACAAACATGTACTTACATATTTAAACATACACAGTGGAATTATGGGCAATTTAATTTTTAATGTTTACATTTATTTTATTTTATGTGTATGAGTGTTTGTCTATGTGTATGTAAGTATACCACATGCATGCTATACCCACCGAGGCCAGATGAGGGAGTCAGATGTCCTGGAACTGGAGTTATGAATGGCTGCTAGCCACCAGGTGGTTGCTATGAACTGTTGGGAACCTGGGCCCTCTGTAAGAGCAGCAGCAAGTGCTCCCAAGTGCTGAGCTATCTTCAGTTCCCATTTAAAAATTATTTTTTTAGATCCAATTTCATTTTTATACTTTTCCATATTTTATTTTTCCTCTCTGTCAGTGAAGATGTATTTCTTGTTATTAGGATTATCACTATTGTAACTTCAGATAAAATAATATGCTGGTACCATTCTGTCCCAGACTATGCCAAAAGTTCCAGAGTGTTGACTTCAAGGAATTTCCAGGAAGTGAAAGACATAGCTTCATAGTTCAGGAAAGTACTAGGAAAACTCCTGCAGAGTCAGGATCCTATCCTCTGTGCTAAGTCATGATTTGAAGTGTGAATCATATTTACCTAAACTTTCCTTAAATTCACAACTTCTTTAATAACCTCATACTTACTCAGTAGTGAGATGAGATGGGTGACCCATGGTATACAGGACATGGAGCAATATCCAGGTGCGAAAATAAGTCGTGCTTCTGGATATAGGGGAATATGGGAAGATATCTGAATGATTGTGCCCTTTGTCTGATAGGCCACTGTGGTGATGAACCCTTGAGGTTAGCTTCTCATTTTGTGATCATGAACAAAATGTTTCCCTTTTAATCAAAATTTTTTTTCACCCTGTGAAAGCGAGATGCTTGCCTTTGACCAGTGAACCCTATGAATTTGTTGTAAAAATGAAGAAGATAATGGCTATGTGCATACTTATAAAATAGCTGACATGCATGATATTATGGGAACACTGATATTAACAGATTAGGAAATTATCCCACATCCAATATGGGCTGTTAAACTCTTTGAGATTGCTTGAGGTAGAGACGTTGGTATGTGGGGATCTCCACCTTGTGTTGGAGCACAGTGGCCTGGCGCAGTGCCAGGCACCTGGATGGAGGCCCTCAGCTTGGATCATGGTGCCCCCTAGGTCTGCGTGGGTGCAGGGTATGGCTCTTGAGTACATACCTAGCAGAAGTGTTTAGGACTGATTAGTATAGCTTCCCACCAACCCAGGTATGTAATACTCAAACTGCATTTCCCAGGTTGGTGCTGGGAAAATTAAAGGAACGAGGAGGAGGAAACAGATAAGTACATCTTTTGCGTTGGGTCATTGTTTATTTATTTTGTGCACAGCATTTCTAGTAAGCGGAATTTCAGGCATTAATCAGAGCAACACTGGGGTAAAGTCTACTTGACTCTGTTCCCTCATTGGCTTTATGACCTTAAGTCCTTTGACCCAGACCCAGAGCTCAGTAAGAGAGCAAAAATCCACACTCATTGTCCAAGCTCCTTTCTCCTCATCGTTTGCCTCGTGGGATTGACAGATTAGTCGCAGGAGAGAAAGACAGCATTAGTGTGGGATTTCCTAATCTTCATTATTTTCGAAAAACATTTTGTTTATTATTTTTATTTTATGTGTATCAATATATTGCCTGCATGTGTGTAAGTGCACTTGTGTCATTCAATGCCTGTGGAGGTCAGAGAGGGTGTTGGTTCCCCTGGAACTAGAGTAAAGACAGTCGTTAGCTGCCATATGGGTGCTTGGAACCAAACCTGAGTCTTCTGCAAGAGCTGCCAGTACTCTCAGCTGCTGAGCCATCTCTGCCGGTTCAATCCCACTCTCCACTCTTTATATCTGCCGCAGAAGGCTAAAGGACAAAGAGGAAAGATGGGATAGGAGCTTCAACACGCAGTCGTCCCATGTGTTCCCCATGGGCACAGTGAAGTCATGCTCAGCTACACAGGATGCTCGGAAGAGCCTGTCACATCCAGGTCAGACAGTTTCTGGATAAATGCTTTCTATTTGTTTTCTCTGTATCTACATTTTGATGTCTCAGAGTGTCATCACCCAGTGTTAGCTGAATGACATGTGCATGATGCATGGAAGTTCACTAAAATTAACAAACATACCTTATGTTCTTCATTACCCCTTCTCTTGATGATCCGCTTTGGTTTATGTATATTTTTTATTCATTTTTTATGTGTATGAATATACTGTCTGCATGTAGGTCTGTGCACCCGTGTTGTGCAATGGTGCGGAGGTCAGAAGAGGGTGTCGGATTCCCCTGGAACTGGAGTTCTCCTGGAATTGGAGTTACAGGCGGTTCTTAGCCACCATGTGGGTGCTGGGGATCGAACCCTGGTCCTCTGCAAGAGAAGTCGGTGCTCTTAACTGCTAGGCTATCTCTCCAACCCCGGTGAACTGCTTTGTATGCCAGCACATATCTAGAAGAGACAGTCTGAAGGCTGTAATTCAAGACTCTGCTTCTCAGTCTTCTTGCTCCACTAAAAGCACATCACCTCTGTTTATGTAATCCAAGGAGCCCACTGAAAAGCATGATGTAGACGGTGTCCTTTTCCAAATCTAAATGAAGACTGATTGGCATACATTTTAAGTCCACCCCCTCAACATAGACTTATCTGATGTTTTGACAGGTACCTTGTTGTAATATACTGCATGACATTAAAAAAAAAAAAACAAAAAAAAAACACCTTGGTGTTTTCACTTAGAGCAATTGGAGCTTTGCTGCCCAGCTTCCAGTCATTATTGGTGTGGTGGGATTTTTGTTATCTCCAACCAAGTTCATTCCTTGTCTGGTTTGCTCTGCCTACCCAACCTACACACTACAGCCTGAATGACTTGCCTAAGCTATCACTCTCTGTAACTGGCCTTTCAAAAAAATCACCTTTTGTCAATTCCAATTTTCTATATTCATCATGCATTGCTTTTATAGTCTAGAAAAACATTACACCATGGGAAAATAACTAAAAGCGATGGCATTCTTCATAGCAGTGAATCTGAATGAACTGTTTCTGTATACACAGACGGCAGCTAAGGTAAATCAACTCATTCTGGTGAGCTTGTTGGAGATAAAGGCTCATGCTTTTACGTAGGCTCACTTAGGGGAACAGAAAGAGGAGAATAAGTTGAAGATGTCTGTTTCTGTCACTCCTTCTTTCCCCTCTGTCCTTCCTGGGAGAGGAAGAACAGAGGGGGTGAACACTAAACCAAGAGTTTACAGTAAAAGCACAGGAAGAACTGAATAATGTGTTCTCTTCAGGAAAGTACCTGGTCCCCTGGAGAGCAGGAGGCTGCCTTGGGAGCCCCTGACTCCTGAGCTGCGACTCCTGAGGACTTTCAGTGAAGACCTAGCAGCCTACCCTCAGCCTTTGATGTGGCTCAGACTTGAAGCTGTGAAAAGTTTTGCCACTCTCTGCTAGGGACCCTGGGACTCACTGGCCTTTACGTACGTCTATCTCAATATTGGCCCAAACTGGCTTTCACAACCACTCCTAGTTACAGAGATCATAGATTAGCGTCAGAGAGCAGATGTTTCAACTGAACACTGCTTTGGACTAAATCAGAGTAGACTGGGTGCTTAACTGCTGTCTGCTCGGGTTACAGCTGAATATTCATTTACTTTTCCTTCAACTTTCTTTTCCAAGTCATTTTAGTCTTCCCCCCTTTTTTGCCAGCCTGTCTGGATTTTCTCTTTGGAAGCAAAACTCTAGGACCTTCCAAGATGCCTGCTGTTCTGAGAATAAAGGATAAGCAACCAGGATTATGAATTTGCTTTTCCAGCTTTCTTTGAGATCCCTGGAGCCAACACATCTGATCTTTCCTCCTGGGTGCCTCTGGAAGAAGTGCTTTCTTTCCTTGAGCACCCAGCCCTTTGCTCAAAAGGTAAGTCTAGAATGGAGGTCAGTCATCCTTTTTCTTTTAGGTAATTGCTTGTAAGTCTGCCCCTGCACCCTAGATGGTAAACTGTGTGAGAGCAGAGATTGTACTGATTCAGTATTGGGTCTCTGGGAGCACCCACACTTGGGGTTGCTGCGGGGGGGTGGCATTCCCCTAGAGGGAACCACTGGGAATTCAGTGCCATTTGTAACTCGTGTAGGCACTCAGATCAGAGTCTGCACACTCTCTTAAAGGCTCCACCGTGAGCACTGTGGAGCATTGGTTGGGCCACTCCTGAAATGCTCTTAGGGAGTTTTATACTTGGATTTCTATTTTATGTGGATGGATAGTTGTGTTATTAGTACACCACATATTAGGACACAGTGCTGTTATTGGTCCCAATGGCCTCTCTGACTTTATTTTTATTTCATTAATATTATTTTTCTTCTCTAAAACTTTGCTCTCTTCTCCCCATCAAAAAAGTGTGTATTTTAAAGAATGTGCAGTGTATGTGGTGAATGGGTAGCTTTGAATTTACATAGATGGTGGTGTGACATATACTATGTTCATTTTCTTATCTCCTCACTCAATATTCTAAGACTTCATTCACATCACTGGAGGGACTTGCCCTCCTTTCTGAAAGCCATCTAACCTCTCTCTGGGTGCAGCCACTGCACACTTCCCCCCTCTTCTCCTAGGGGTGGTCTGTGTATTTCCTTCCACTCTTGACCACTGGAAGCAGTGGAATACAATTGACCTGTGTCCGTCCTCCATCCACCTTTCCCCATGTTTTTAAAAGAAGAACTTTGCACCAGGTGTGGTAGCCCATGCCTTTAATCCCAGCACTTGGGAGGCAGAGGCCAGCCTCATCTACAGAGTGAGTTCCAGGCCAGCTGGGGCTACAGAGAGACCCTGTCTCAAAAACACTAAAAAAAAAAAGACCCCAAAGGTTTGAGAAGCTGCACAAACATTGCTGTAAGTAATATGGAGTTAGTCAATGTCTGCATCATGAGTTCTATCGGTTTGGTACTAAGCCATTACTACAAGTCTTTGCTTGCTAAACTTTCCTCTTATAATAGTTAAGAATTGGGCTTCAAGTTAAAATATTTGCAGGCAGCACACTCTAGCTGAAAATTATTTATGTTGAAAATTTAATTAAAATATAATTTAACAAAAGGTACTTATTTAAATGGTGCCCTCTATAATAAGTGAAGCTGGTTTTCCACTTAAAGAAGTGAAATTCCATATTTAATAGAATCTAAAATGTCACTGATTACAAAAACATCATGATTATATATTCCATTAAGAAAGAGAAATAATTATACTAATTAAGCTCTCATGCACCATTGATTGTAAGAAGCATGCTGCTTTTAAAGATGTTAAGATATGAAGAAATGTTTATTTGTGTCTGTTTACTTCAATAAATAAATTCTTTAAATAAAGAAGAGAATTGATTTACTGGGGAAATAAAGTAAGTGACAATCTGGCTTTAAGTGGATTTGACAGAAATGGTGGAAGAGGCACCAGTGTGTGAAGAGTTGAGAAACAGAATGTGGCCTGTGGGTGGTCCTTACTCCAGCTTGAAGGTGTATGCTGTTATTTCTCTAGCACAAGAGCATAACTTTGAATAGGGGAGCTGTGCAGCCAACTGGTTCAGAATTCCTCACTTCCATGTACCATAAGTCCACAGAGATTGTGACTTGGTCCCCGTATGGCTTGTCCCAGTCCCTTGGGTTCCAAAAGGCCAAGTGCTTTTTGCACGGCCCAGCTCATTTCAGTCCTGAGCCTTCCCACATCAGCAGTTTCCCATTCCCTCCTGAGTGTAGATGTGAGTGTTCTGCTACCCTTTTGCACAGCTATTGCATTATTATCAAATGGAGAAGTCAAAAGATGGTGGACGAGTGGCTGATTCTGACATCCGGACTCCCACTAAGGGGCCGGGGACAGAGCACTGCAGTATTAGCTGTAGGAATATTGGGAATTTCCTTGCTACTTACAGGTTGCATCTCTTTTATTTTTGCTTTATTCTTATTACAATCATGGGATGGAGATTATTCCTATTTACAATTAGGAAGAACTGAACTGATTGCACTGCTGTCCCTTACAGCTCACAGTGAGTAACTGGTGGAACTACATGTAGGCATCAAGATGCTGCTTTATTCAGCTAAGGGGGTTTCAGCCTCGTCAGAGTATACACTGCCATTGTTGGACTACCCAGGCTGTATCATGGAGGCCAGTGCAGGGGGATCGAGGCAGGATGCATGCTTAATGGACTTCATTTGGGAGACCATGTGGAGCACAAGGGCAGAAAAAAAGATGCTGCTTCTTAGGGGCTAGCTCAGTGGTTAAGAGCACTGACTGCTTCTGCAGAGGACCTGAGTTTAATTCCCAGCACCCATATGGTAGCTAACAACTATCCATAACTCCAGTCCCAGGGAATGTGATGCCCTTTTCTGACTTCGGAGGGCATTGCATGGCATGGGTGCACCTACCTACATGCAAGCAATATACTCATAGACATAAATAAAAAAAATAACAAAAAGATACTGCTTGTCTTTTTTAAAGTTTATTTTTATCATTATTTTAGTTATGTGTATATGTGCACAGGTCTGTGTGTGCATTTGTGCATATGGTGCAGTGCCCACACAGGCCGCAGATGTTGGATCTGCCTGGTAATGGAGTCACAAGCAGTTGTGAGCTGCCTGACTTGGGTACTTGGAACTGAACTTGGGTCCTCTGGAAGAGCAGTGCATGCTCTTAACTGCTGAATCATCTGTCTAGCCTCTGCATTTTTTTAACTAACCTTTAAAATGTATTTATTATTTATGTATTTATTTGTATGTGGGGGGTGTGTGTGGATGCATGTGTGGAGGACAGAGGATGACTTACAGCAGTTGATTCCCTCACTCCGTGGGGTCTAGGGATTGAACTCAGATCATAAGGGTGGCTCCAAAATCAACCTTTTCATTTTGACATAATTGTATATTTGTATGCTGGCAGAAATAATAGAAGAGGGGTCTGAGAGATCTGGGGTATTTCTGAATTGGCCACTTTTTAGCACCATGCAAACCGTAAGAAGGCAGGAAGACTGCGATGCTGGCATTAATAAAACCTAGATGCAAACGGTATTCATAGTTCTGTCTCCTGGAGTCGCCCCGTTGTAGCCACACACACTTTCATCTCTCATAGTCCCACCATCTTGACTTTGGTAACCACTCATCTATTCTTCATTTCTAAAATTTTGTTATTTCAAGATATTATATAAATGAAACCACACAGTATGTGATCTTCTGTGACTGGCTTTTTTCTCATTCGGCTTAATTTCCTGAGCATTTGTGCGATTAAAATCTGGTTATAATGACTCAGTAAGATTCCATATTGTGAGGGTAGCAGATGCTCTGTTACTCCATTTACCTTGAAGGGCATCTAGGTAGTTTCCAGTTTGGGGATGTTATGTCTTGGAAGTGCCATGTCCCCGCTAGGCTCATGAGTTAGAATGCTTAGTTTCCTGTTGGTAGTATTATTTGGAAGGTTGTAGGAACTTTGAAACTGTCATCCAGCTGTCAGAAGGGAGTTGCTGAGGGTAGGCTTTAAAGATGACATCCACTTCTTGGTCTCTTAAGATGTAAAGGTTCTCTACCATGTGCTCCAGCCACTGTGAACCTTTGCCAGTCCTTCCGGTCATGATGGACTGAAACCGGAAGCCATGAAAACCTTTCCTCCCTGTTGTTGTCTCTGTCAGGTGCTTGATCATAGGGATGAGAAAAAGAAGCAGCTCATTAATGTTGGGAATAAGGCTTCTCTGAACAATGACCTACAGGTTTCTGTGTGAACATAAGCTTGGAATTCTCTGGGATTCATATCTAAGACTGCAACTGATGGGTTGTATGTGAAGTATACATTTAGTTTGAAAAAAGTATCTGCTAGACTGCTTACGGAGTAATTGCATTATTTCACACCTCTACCAGCAATGGCCAAGTGACCCTGATTTCCTGTATCTTGCCAGTCTTTTTAAAATTAACTTTTACTTTAGAGATTTTGACAGATGTGTAGTTGTATCTCATTATTCATTAATTAGGAATTTCCCTCTGGCTAATGATGTCGCATATTTTTTTCATGAGCTTAGTGTCCTTGATAGCTTATTTTGTCTGGATTTCTTTCTATTTTAAGTATTTTAAAATAAAACCCATCATTTTAAATTAAATAATTAAATTAAGATAATTTAAAATAATTTTATTGAGATCTTTCTAGGCTCACATGTAATTATAAGAAGTAATACAAGTCGGGAGTGGTGGTGCACGCCTTTAATCCTAGCACTCGGGAGGCAGAGGCAGGTGGATCTTTGTGAGTTCAAGGCCAGCCTGGTCTACAGAGCGAGTTCCAGGACAGCTTGGGCTACAGGGAGACCCTGTCTTGAAAAGACAAAAAAAGTAATACAGATTATGAACAGAAGATGGATGATAACAATTAAAAAGTGGGCAGGGATTATTTAGACATTTCTTTCACAAAATAAAAATGACCCATAAGCATATGAGATGATGCCAAACTTCATTAGCCATTGGGGAAATGAAATTAGAACCACAATAGATACCATTGAGTATCCATTCAAATAGTTATAATAAAAAGACAGATAAAATAATTGTTGATGCTGTGGAGAAACCAGAATCCTCATGATGCAGATGTTTTAGAAATCATTTCAAGGCTTAGTGTTACTCACTTAATGAAATTCTACTCCAAAAAGAATTGGAATCACACACACACACACACACACACACACACACACACACGCACATGTTCATGAATATTCTTAGTAGCATCATCCAAACTGAAAATTTTACATGTATATCAAATGATGAATGGATGAACAAAATATGGTTTATTCACAAAGTGGACTGTTACATAATGAACTGATAGGTTCTGTAATGAATTCTAGGTAAAAGAAGTCAACCAGAACTGACTGTGCATTTTGTAATTCCACTTGTATAAAATGCCCCAAGCAGGTAAATCTGTAGAGCTAGGAAGTTTGATTACTAGTTGCCTAGGCTTAAGGTTTAAGGTGACTAAGGTGTATAGACATCCTTCTTAGGCTAATGAAAAGGCTCCAATATGAGATGTTGAAGGATGCATAACTCTGAATATTCTGATAACCATTAGATTGCTCACTTTAAGTGGGGAAATCATATGTGTGCGAACACAAACTCAATAAACCTGTGAACTCTAAACAGGAATTAATAGACTAAATGTGTACCCCACTAAATCTGTGTACCCCTTGCCCAGTTCCTAAAGGCATTGTTTTTACCAGTAGCTCAGTAGAGCCCAGGATACTGACATGGAGACCACACATGGCTTAGATTTCCCCAATTTTGTTTGTAGTCTTCCCTCCCTCTCTCCCCAGCTCTCATAATTCTGTATGTTTCACGTGTACATCTCAGGGTGTACTGCCGTCGTCAAGACACAGAAAGTACTGTCTGCTTGATCGTTCTATCGCTCCTTGACTTTCTGTGAAACACAGCACTGGACACCTCTATTTTTTTTCTTCTGCTCCTGATCAGATTCGAGGCAGTCCTCCTCTCCCCTGTGAGAGTCCCGCTCATCGTTGTCAAAGGGCATAAAGCATGGAGGGTCAAGAATCCCCCACCCACGCAGTAGGGAAGAAAGGTTGGAATTACAGGCATGGTTCCTCCAGATTCTAGAACCGCCTACATGTCTGAAAGAGAAAAGGTGGGAGCATGCATTCTGGGTCTCCACACTCCGCTTTTTCTTCACATCGATTTCGGAAATGATTTCTAGAACAGTCGTCAGCATTTTGGAGATGGGTATTTATTGGGTTGCCACTAGCAAAGGCTCTCAGGGACAGGACTGGCAATGATTCATCTGTGCTAATCCCTGTGTTCTCATCGCCCTGCTTCTGTGCAAGGGGACAGTCCCTGCTCATCCTTCCACATCATCATCACTTTGGTTTCTCTCAAAATATTTGCTCAGAAAAAAGCCCACTGTTTGGCTTGTGTTCACTATTGGCTTCCAGGGGAATTTCCCATCCTCCATGAGAGAAGATGCTTTAAACTTTTCTCTCTCCTTACCCAGTGGAGGAGAGAGAGAGAGAGAGAGAGAGAGAGAGAGAGAGAGAGAGAGAGAGAGAGAGGCTGGCTTTGGACAGACACCTTTTTGGATCAAGGACATACTTAGTAAAATTCCAACATTTGGGACACTAGATGGGGGACTATGTGGCAGCCTCTCACCTGTGATGTCAGTGCCCCCAAATACCTGTCCTGTGGTAAATAACCAACTTAACTTCCTATTAAGTCTTTATAACTCAGCTAAGATTTTTCCATCTAATACTACTGTTGTCCACATAGGCTCCATATGATCCTAACTACCGCCATGGACAGGGACTTCCTCACCTGCACTGCAAGCTAATGCAGCAGGACTTATGATTCTAAGTAAATCTCAAATTATGATTGGCACACTCTAAAATCTCCGCTTACCACAAACTCCCTAAGACTGAGTATTCACACTAAATCAAGCTGTATGTCTAGCTTTATGACTCTGCGAAACAGACATTCAGAGACATGGCAAGACTCATCTATGGTCACAAAGAGTAATCATGATAGCAATTTATAACAATAAATGGACATTTCTCCCCTTGAGTCATGGCTTCGAGGTGGTCTAGTTCTTTAAAGTTCATTATTTGGAATCAAGAAACTTGGCCTCTGTCTTAATTGCTGTGATAAAATTCTCTGACGGGCCGGGCGTGGTGGCGCATGCCTTTAATCCTAGCACTTGGGAGGTAGAGGCAGGCGGATCTTTGTGAGTTCAAGGCCAACCTGGTCTACAGAGTGAGTTCCAGGACAGCTGGGGCTACAGGGAGACCCTGTCTCAAAAAGACCAAAAAAAAAAAAAAATTCTCTGACGGGCATGGTGGTGTACTCCTTTGATCCCAGCACTTGGGAGTTGGAGGCAAGAGGATCACTGTGAGTTCAAAACCAGGTTGGTCTACAAAGTGAGTTCCAGGACAGCTGGGGCTATAGGGAGACCCTGTCTCAAAAAAGAAAAAAAAAATTCTCTGATGAAAGCAACATAGGGGAGCAGAAGAGAAGTCAAGGTAGAAGGAACTTAAGCAGTCGGGTGTGCGTGGCAGCCCCAGTCAGAAAGCAGAGGGTCAGATGAATTTACATCCTGATTTCTCTATTTTATACAGCTCGGGATCCACTGCTCAGGGAAAGGTCCAGCCACAATGTTTCTACATCAATTGATAAAGTTAATATCTTTGTCCACAGGGCACCCATCTTGCAGGTGTTTCTAGGTTCTGTCAAACGGACAACACTAACCACGATAATCTCCTTAGTAAGACCACAGCCTTGAGAACTGGTTCATATAGAGAAGAAAAGGGTTTGCCGAATTCCTTCATCTCCCATTTATCGTGTTGAAGACTTAGCACTTGCCTCTGTATTAAGACATGGAGTTGGCCCAAATTAAGTGGGTTCTTCAGAGACACAGAACCAACAGATGTTACATAGAGCCAATAGATGTATGGGCCAGGAAACGATTCTGTTGGTAAAGTGCCTGCCTCAGAGCATGAGGCCCTGAGTTAAGGTCTCCAATACTCACAAAGATGAACATGGCAGCATACATCTGTGAAGCTAGTGTTGCAGAAGCAGTCAGAAGAGTTTGCTGGCCAGCCAGGGAGCTCTGTGTTCGATGAGAGAGATCCAGTCTCAAAAGAGGAAGTGGGAGCGATAGAGAAAGATATTCAGTGTTGATATCTGTCCTTCACATGTACGTCCCCCTCCCCGCGCGCGCACGCGCGCGCACACACACACGAAAAAGAAAATAAACCAATAGGATATTATGCATATGGGGTGAGAGGTAAGAGGGAGAGAAGGATAGAGGGATGGAGGAGGGAAGGAAAAGGATGAGAGAGAGAGATCAGAGAGAGGGAGAGGGGCTGAGAAGGTCTGCAGGGTCCCAATCTCAAATCTGCAGAGCAGGCTGGCAGGCCTGAGGTCCTGGGAGGAGTTGATAGTGCACTTTGGGTCAGAAGGCCATCTGCTGGCAGAATTCCCACAGGCAGCTGTGGAGACCAGCCTTTTCTTGCATGCCTTCACCTGATTAGATGAGGCCACCCACACTATAGAGGAGAGTCGGCTTTATTCAAAGTCTACTGATTTACATATTAACCTATGTCGAAAATAAACTTTCACAGCAACATCTGGATGTGCTTGATCTTTGAGCACCATATTCTGGTCAAGTCATTGATTCATAAAAAGGGGCTCATGATAGGAGCCTAGTGTTTCCTTGGAAAGGAGAACGCCAAGAGAGAGGGGTGAGGGAGGGGATCAAACCATCTCTCTTTCTGGTTCCTCTCAGCCTGGGAATTTGTCCAAGAAGAGCAAAATTCTCAGGCTTTAGGTAAATGAAGGAGGCACCCAGAATAGAGGGAAGACCTTATCTGCATTCTGCCTGGGCAGAGCCTCAGCACAAGATGCTTTGTTAATGTCAGCAACCCCTCTTAGTCAACATGGCAGCTGAAAGCCAAGAGATTCAATTGTCTCAAACCTGTGTGCTGTGGATAGAACTAGGAGCATCTCAATTCTGGAGAAGGGGTAGGATGGTTCTGTAGAGAAAGTTGCAGAGACAGCAAGCCTTCTGGGAAGAGGATGGGAAGGCAGACCTCAAAAAGGGACAGAACAGAGGGGCCCAGTTAGCCAAGAAACACCTGGACTTTGACGAAGAGGAAAGATGGGGAATGTAAGACAGGTGTCAAGTTTCACCTGTTAACAAGATGGGGAATGTAAGACAGGTGTCAAGCAGGGGACTCTGAAGTGAGGTAACCAATATGCAGGGAGCCTTGTGCCGCAGGGTGCTAATGTGTCCAGCAGTTCAGGTGCCTCCTCAGAGAGGAGTTAGGAATGGAGGCCGGGAATCAGCATTTCAGTTTAAATTATTCTTTTTCTAAAGAGAAGTTCCTAAATTATCCGCTTAGAATTATTGACCCCTGAATTACAATTTTCCCCCCTGTTAAATATGACAGGGTCTTACTGTGGCTTATAACATCTCCTAACCTGTAGAGGATGTAAGCTTGTGGCATCAGCCATGGGTTATTTCTCCAAGGGGAGAGCCAATAGCCAATTAGATTTGGGATATACAGGCACATGGCTGCCTCTGCTGCACAGTATTTCCAGGCAGGTGAGGTGTAGCTGGTGCTGACGGTGGAGTCTTGCTTGACTCAGGGAGACCCATATTAGCCTGCATATAGGTTTTGCATGAAGGATGCTTGTACTCATGGATTATCACTTATAGCTAAAAATGAAAAAAAAACAGAGAAAGATGCAGGACAGTTATGGCAGAATGCATGATCTGGGATGGGGTGGGGGTGGGGGGGGAGGGAAAGGGAAATAAGCCTGAACTGAATTGGAAAAAATGTATGAAATGCACAAAGCATCAATAAAAACTAATTAAAAAAAAAAGAATTATTGACCCCAATGAAATACCAATTATGCAGAATCCCAAATCTACTTTTTACATGCTAGTAAAGGACTAGAGTCATGAGGCTAATAGCGGTGTTATCAGAGGTGAAGTGTGGTTCACTTGTGAGTTTGTTCTCAAAGTCATGAAGCCAGGAATTCAAAATGAGGTCTCCATAACTTCGTACCACACTTTGCTGCTACCACGTAGACCTTGCCAATGTGACTCTTCAATACTCCTCATTATCTCTCAGCATCCTGGTCAGCTCCTCTCAGCCTGGACTCACCCTCTGGCATGGCTAACAAAGGCTGCCCAAGGTCAACTTAGACTAATAAACACAGGACGCCATCACTGCTTTGGACAAACCCATGGTCAGAGTTTCATCTCTTTTAGTCTGAGACGTCTAAAAGGTAGAGAAAGGAATGAAGACTAGCATCACATGTCTCATGACCATTCAAATGAACAAATACAAGGTTTTTGGTTATATTTTCCATTAGCCATTATAAAGCTCAGGGGAACATGCTAGGTAGCATTTCCCTTCCTTTTCAATATTATCCCAGGATCAATTTTCCTTCTGCCTTGTTTAAATGGCATGGGCTCATGAGCTTGATGTGGAGTTTTCAAGTCCACTAAAATATTTTTATATGCATAAATGCATAATCCATAAAAATAGAAGCATTTTATGTTAATTTAATCAAATGATGCCCAACTATATACATATGATTTGGTTGCTGTATCTCCCTCTTAATCTTAGGTTTTGAGACTATATATTCATGACTCTAGATGTTATTTATTACATTTTTTTCCCCCATTGATCTTTTACTATTTAAAAAAAAAGACCCAGAATTTCAGGGGACAATCTTGTGCACACTTCCATAGACAGTTGTGTGTAGCTCTTCATATTCTGCTGTTAGAAGAAGAGTTGCCCTTCTCATTGCTGTCTAAGGAGGTTATCATACCAGGGGATCAGTAACTTGTGGATGTGTCTATATCTCCTCATAGATGATGAGTTTCTGGCGATCAAAGGCTATGTTTTTATTCATTGTCAGTGTCTGACACATGATGCTGAGATAAGTGGATAAATACATGAATAGATGCAATGTCTCTATCCTAACCTCTGATTTTCGAAAGTGGCTTCACCCCTGAGTGTAACATGGTAAAAGTTAAGGGAATTCCCTCCCCAAATCTGCTGTGCATGCCACTCCACTTCTGTGACTGCAGTTTGTCTCTACCAGTCTCCACAAGTGGCAGAGCTGAGTCTATGGAATGCAAAGTTCTCCCATCCCTCAGCCAAGGAGAAGAAAAGGTGAGGTTTGAATCCAGGTGTGCCCAAATCCAGAGGCAAAGGCCTCAGGATTCTCTTCTTCCAGCTTTCAATAGAGAGTTTTTCTCTATGGAAATGGTCAGATCTTTTGTCTGTATGAACATGACATCAGCTGCTGTAGTCTCAACCCCCTGGTGAGACCATTTTTCCCTCTGAGTCTGGGGGAATCACCTTCAATGATGATCCCACAGCTTTGACAACTTGACCCACATCCTTTTGTCTTGTGCTCATTGTCTGCATATAGCATTCTAAACTGCAACAGGGATGCTTTGGTACCAGTGAGGACAAACTCTTAAGTTTTAAAAATTTTTTTTTACTTATTATTTTTTATGTGTATGAGTGACTGTCTGCATGTAGGTTGGTGCACCTGTGCCGTGCAATGCTGTGGAGGTCAGAAGAGGGCATTGGATTCCCCTGGAACTGGAATTAAAGACAGTTCTTAGCCACTATGTGGGTACTGGGAATCGAACCCAGGTCCTCTGCAAGAGCAGTCGGTGCTCTTAACCGCTGAGCCATCTTTCCAGCCCCAAACTCTTAAGTTTTGAGATGAAGTCAAGAAAATGTGCCCAGGGTGGCATAATGCAAGAGAATCCAAGGTAAGGTCATTACCAGGTCCCTTGTAAGACACTGGGTTTTCTAATAGAGTCAGCTTCTCCAACAGGGAGGAGAAATAGATATTATATATCTTTGTCTTTTCCTGACTTGGGAGTAATAAGAAAAATACTGGGCAAAGACTGGGGATTGGAAACATCACAGAAACAAAATAACATGCTGACTATGAAGTCTAACTTAGAAAGTATCAGGTGGAATCTCTAAATGTTGCTGAATTATCTGGACTAAGATAAGAGGACAAAGCAGCCTGGACTACAAAGGGACTGTATTAGTCAGGATAGGCTAGCTGCTGTAACAAAGAGCCCCATAAGCCCAGTGACATAACACTAGAAACACTTACTGCTCATTCATATCACCATTCAGCAATATTGGTGGGTTTGAGCTTTGCTCTGTGGAATTCAACAAGACAGCTTTCCTTGTTGTCTTCCATACCAATACACATCCTACAGTCAGTGCTACAGGAGTACCAGGATCCCAAGGTGAGTCAAGATGAGTGATGAGCTAGGATCACAGCTTCATCTAGGGTGGGCACTCCTGATTCTGTGTCCTGTGACTGTTATTTCTACCACATGGCTTACCCTCTACCCAACCACTGCTCTTCAGATTGTTCATCTATGAAATAAGAATCACATAGTCTGTTTAATCCCTCCTCCAGTACCCCAGATTATGAATTCAGGCACTGGGATGTGTTTTATAAATACACATAGGTTGGCCATACAGATAGTATGGTTTCTATTCTATTGGTCTGGAAGCAGAGCATCCTGCCCACTGTGATCTATGACCCTGACTTGGACTTTTTGCTTGTGAAGGTACGTGATGGATTTAAAATGTGAGAAACATTCCTGATGAGTGAAAGGACAGCTGAGATGTGACAATCAAAACAGAGACACCTGCCGTGAGAAGTTCACCTGCAGGAGCAGCTCCCCCAGGTGATGAGGCTTAGTCTGTGTCATCTGTGCATCTTGACACTGAGAATCAGTTCCTACCTCTGCAGGTCCTATTCTCTCTTGCCATCAATCTTTAAAACTTAAGGGTCAGTCTTTGGCCTTAAACCTGGGCTGCAATACCATCAGATCCTGGTGGTGGTTGGTAGATAAGAGGATGGCACTTGGAATGCTATAACTCTGGGTTGGAGCCTTGGTTCTAAATGCTTCCTCACTTTCTCCATCTATAAAATGGGGAGAATAATGTACAAGGCTGTTTTGAGGTTTATATGAGCTCATAATGAAAACTGCTTAGTAGGCTGACTGTAAACAGGTAGCACTCAGGAAAGCTGCGGTTATTTTCATGCCATATCCCATGTGCTAGAGATGAGTTCTGGGCACTTGCATAACGGTTGAGTCAGACCTTCATCCTGTGGCTTCCATGTTGGCCCTGTTTCTATGAACAGTCTTTGCCTTAGTACATTTTCCTGCTGGTTTCAATTCTTGCTCTGAACGTTTGTCAACTTATCTGAGGAATATAGATTCCATCTAGCCCTGGTGTGGACAGATTTTATGTTCTTCCTCCTCCTTCCTTGCCAACATTCTACCTGAAGTCCCATCTGCTGCGTTCCCTTGAAGGTTCCACCATGGTGGCCTCCCAGGCAGTGAGGTCTGAACTTTCTCTAAAGCTTTTCCAGGGGTTGTTTACTGTTTGGCTCATATTAGCCTTGCCGATTTGATCTTGAGTCTCATATGTTCCAACCACAATGAGCTTCCTCCTAAGTTCGTTAGGCTTTAAAGCACAGCCTGAGACAAGGGCATGGGAGGTGGTCCCAAGAAAGGAG
Source organism: Rhizomys pruinosus (assembly GCA_009823505.1). Lineage (NCBI taxonomy): Eukaryota > Metazoa > Chordata > Mammalia > Rodentia > Spalacidae > Rhizomys > Rhizomys pruinosus. The sequence continues at coordinate 4,665,054 of VZQC01000005.1, read as the reverse complement.
TGAGGGAGTGGGCAGAGTGAGATGGAGAGGAAGAAAGGGCCAGCATGGGTTCTGCTATTCATTTGCTTCCTCTTGTGGGCAGCCGTGGTTCTGTTCCCCTGGGCCATGTCAAGAATGCCCCCTGGATTGTGGTTATAGGATAGGAGTCTGGGCTGCTGATCTACTGCTGTCCTTCTCACTTTGAAAAATGACCCTGACTTAGATCTAAGATGGAGGAGTGGAGAGACATAGATACACATGCTTGAAGGGGAGCATGGCTCACACATGATGTGGAGCAAAACCAAAATGTGTCTGCAGAAGCTGTTTTAATAGCAAGCCGTTCCCCAATCCAGGTCTTGTGCAGGAACCATACCACAGATCATGCCACGTGTTTAGGGTCAAATGTGACATCCTCTGTGCAGGCACCTGTGGTCCACCCACCCTATCCCATGCCAATTTCCTTCCCATGAGCCTTTTCTGGCATCTGGGTCAGAGTGGCTTAAAATGTACCATCTCCTGATAGTCCCAGGTCATTGGACATTTTCAACAAGAGTGCTTCATTAGTAGGATTGAAAGGTTATTCCTGGACAAACTGCCAGCCCATGAAAGGAAACAGCCGGAATTGACCAGAGTCCAAGACAACAGCTCCAGAGAAAGTAGACTGTTTTGCTTCTCATCCACCTGTGCCCCTTTTCTAAGCCTAGGGAACTATCTGTGGAAGAGGGGGCGTGGTAGAATGTAATGGCTGTGATTGGGGTGAATGGTGAAACTACAGCAATATAGTCTGGACACTCATCTGATCAACTTGATTGAACATACAAGCCCCCCCTCCCCTCCCGCTGGACAGTGGGATCCATGGGCCATGTGGGTTTGGGCACAACTGCTTGCAAATTGGTTTTACATGAAGGATGCTTGTACTCATAAATTATCACTTATTGTTAAAAAATGAAAAAAAAGCCTGAGAGAAAGACGCAGGACAGTTATGGCAGAATTCATGATCTGGGATGGGGTGGGGGGAAGGGAAAGGGGAATATGCCTGAACTGAATTGGAAAATGATGTATGAAATACACAAAACATCAATAAAAAAAAAGAAAAAGAAAAAGAGATACCAGACATGTGTTAGGTAATTACGTAAGAAGAGAGGTCAGATTCCAGGTTAAGAAGCAAGTGTAAAGGAATGTTGTGTGTCTGTTGATTATCATGTGTGGAGTAGAAGATGTCAGGAGGGTTGGGGAAGGAATTCTAGAGAGCCAAGCACAGGAAGCAAGGGGGTCGGCTAGCAGAGAGTCAGTGGAGTCAGGAACGGGAGCTCAGTCAGAGACTTGAGAGGCCCAGGGTGATTTGTACAGGCAGAGATATGCTGGCATGAAGAGCTCTGATTTTGTTTTAGAGAAGCTGGACAATGCTTCTCTGTGACTGGGTCCTGTTCCTTCCTATGAGCATATGGGTGATGTCATTGCAGTCTGGGAGAGTGACCACTTCCTTATAGCCCTTGATGCAGATTCTTGTCTGTCTGGTCACAGTCCATCCCCCAAACTCAAAGGTTATAGTAATCCAGGATCTAGAAACAGGCCTGTTGGAGTCTTGGCTAAGGGTAAAATAAATAGATTCTGTAGATCATTTATATGCAGCCTTCAACAGCCTCTGGAGTTCTGGAGAGTACTATAGACTAACAAGAAAATGTCTTCTACACTGGCTTTCTGGGCTGCAGGTAAAGAGTCACTATTCCATCAGCAAGACCAGCTCCTCTGGTCTGTGCTTCCATCCAGAAGCTGTGTGAGGCTGCAGGTTCACCTTTGTAGTCACCTCACTATCCCTATCTCAATTCTCCCCTCTACAGGGAACCATCTCTACTCTGCAGGGAAGGTTACAGAGTGATGTGATGGGACTGAGCTGCAGGCAGGGAAATCATTAGGGAGACTGTCCTTTTGCCTTATGGATTTTTTTGTTCTCCAAATATAGTTATGACAATAAATAACTGCTGTTTTTATCATGGTTATACTGGAGATTTTAGTTGTGGAAGAAAAGTAGACTGGACACCTTGTCATTGCTGTCAGTGTCTACGCATTGCAGGCTGACGCTCTTCCACAATAAGTATGTGCTAATTATGTTCACAGTCATGGTATATTTCTCTTGTGATGAGATTCTAAAATGTGTTCTACCCTAATTCCAATTGTAGGAAGTGGAGGACCTCCTTAGTGATGCAGGCTACTGGCTGTGTAACCCTTCTGTGCCTCAGTTTCCAATTCTGTGTAATGGAGACTATAAGATTTTGATGAGGGTTAAATGAGTTTTTGTATAAGAAGCTAAAACCCAGGCTGGAGAGATAGCCTAGCAGTTAAGAGCACCGACTGCTCTTGCAGAGGACCTGGGTTGGATCCCCAGCACCCACATGGCGGCTAAGAACCATCTGTAACTCCAATTCCAGGAGAACTCCAGTTCCAGGGGAATCCGACACCCTCTTCTGACCACCGCGGCATTGCACGACACGGGTGCACAGACCTACATGCAGACAGTACATTCATACACATACAAAAAATAAATAAAATTAAAAAAAGAAGCTAAAACCCAGGAAATGCTTTAGTTTTAGCTTCATCGTTCATCTCAGGGTGCTAAATCAGAGCAAGAAACATTAGGTATTTAAGTGAAAAATCTATAAAATCTCATGTTTCAAATATTTTTTCTGTCCTGGTAGAAGGATTTTCAGTGGCTTATGGATTATATAGAAAGCAAACTTGGTTTGCTGGAATGACAACGGGAATGGAAACCAACGGAAAGAACTGGAATGAACAGATTACTATAGACGCGAACCATGATGATGGAAATTCATGTGCTTACTTCGCTCCTAGTGGAGGACCCTGGGAAATATTGGCAGACATACTTCTACTTCCTGATCAGCAAACAAATACATTGAATATGTATTTGTTTGCAGTAACACTTTCTCCCAAGGCCAGATGAAGGGACAAGATGGAATAGGATTCTATGTGGTTCCTTTAAGGACTTTGAGTGTAGCTTATTGTATCTGCAGACTCAGTTTTACTGTGACAAGCCATTAGGGCATCTTACATGATCCTCATAAAGATTTTGAGATTTTGCTTCATGAGACTAGAATACCGAAGCTGAAGTCATAATGTAAGTGAAAGACAAATACAGGCTTCCTTGCCTCTCACACGTCTCAGTTATATTTACATTTTGTTTCCTTTCTTCCGTTGGCTTCAAACACCGCCATAAAATATCTGTATGGTACCAGGCACTTGACCTGACCTGTGTAGGCTGCCTCCGAAATCAACTGAAAGCGTTCGTAATAGTTCCACCTATTGAGCAGCCAGGCCAGTCAAATAGGTATTGGTCATTCATTCTGTGTTAAGGGAGGTATCATTGGCTGCAGCACAACTCTGTGGAAGACAGTGTCTGGGACACTGTACATAGACTACTGCAGTCTTATAAAGTAGTTATTATTTCTGATTTCTAGAATAAACAATTTAGACTCAAAGAAATTATGTGGCTTGACCAAGCTCATGGGGCCAGTTCTGCTTTAGCCCGCAGAACCAGGCCTTGAAGCAGACAGATAAATTTATCCATTGATTAAGGATATTGCACCCCTTTTTTTTCTCCAAGGAGGCGTTGCTACAAAGAATGCTAAGAACTGATTTTTTCCTGAGCCGGGCATAGTGGATGCATGCCTTTTAATCATAGCACTTGTAAGCAGAGGCGCAGATCTTTGAGTAGACCATGATTCAAGGCCAGCCTTGTCTACAGAGTGATTTCCAGGACATCCAGAGTGCAGGGAGACCCTGTCTCACAAAAAGACCTAAAAAAAAAAAAAAAAAAAAAAAAAAAAAAGAGAAAAGAACTGAGTTTTCCTGCTAACACACCCAGCATCTGGCAGGGGAGACAATTTCCTGACTCCATGTCCAGGGTTCTCATTTTATTCATGCTCCTGCTTAGCACTGCGACCCTGTTATAGATATACATTGGGTATTGACTATTTAAATTCTACGTGAATGCCCTTGGGAATCAACTGAAGAAAAGAAGGATTGTATGGTGACTGAGGTTGGGGGCGGTGAATGAAAAGCTCTTTTATGGTAAAGCTCTCTTTTACAGGTATAAACCTTTGAGCATGACTCTTGCAGCTTCCTGGGTAGAGTTTGGAAAGGCTCACCTAACAGAAATTTACTCAAGAATAATTTCCTGACCCAGGAGACTGGCACATTCTCAGCATGTCTGGGGCTCTCCATTTCTCCTCCAATGAGAAGCACACTTTGGGGAAAATGAATTAAATTCAGAAGTTAGACGGTTTAGGGTTATGTCACTTTGTGAATGTGGCTCTCGCTGGCACGGGCCCTAAGGCAAGGGCTCTGCCTGCCTTAGTGTATTCTCTCTTTAAGAAGAATACCTGGATTTCCACTTGTCTCAGGTCTTTAGGACTGTCTTCTATCCGTTGAATTTGGGATGCAGGCTGAGTACTGAAAACTCTGAGCAGCAACAGCTTTAAAACCTTACACACAGCAGTGAGATGAACCAGAGGATCAGAATGGGTGTATTGTAGGGCTGGAAGGGATGGTACAATAAAATCTGCTTGGCTATCTGAGCCATGGAGCCAACACTAAGACCTGGGAAGACAGATCAAGGCTTGCTGTGATAACCTGTCTCTTTGGACGACGTTGGTCATTCTAGGTACCTCCAGGATTTAAAATACAGTATTTTTTTTATAGAGTTCACCATTAAATTCTATTTATCTCTGTCATTCAACAGATAAGTCTGCTTTCTCCATGACATGGGGAGGTTTTAAAATATAGATCAGGTCACTGTTCACTGTTCAATTTACTTCTTTCTCAAGAGACAGCATCTAGGCTTCCCACTATTCTAGGGGCCTGAATATGCTTCATTCTAAGGATGGCAGACATAATACAACATCTATTAACTGAGAGTAAACTCCTCTCCTACCAGGCATTTTATGGCCTCTGACTATTTCCCAATAGCTTCCAGGCAGTTATAAATGGTTTTGTTTTTCTTCTTAAAATTAAAAAATGATTTATTTTTATTTATGTTTGTGAGTGTACACCATTTGTGTGTCCCTAGAGGGCAGAAGAAGGTGCTGGGTCTCCAGATCTGGAGTTACAGGCAGTTGTGACCTCTCAGGTGTGGACACTGGGGACTGAACTCTGGTCTTCTGGAAGAGCAATATGTATTCTTAATCACACAGCCATCTGACCTGCCCATAAACTGGTTTCTTTTTTTAAAAAAATACTTTTATTGACGATTTGTATATTTCATACATTATCTTTCAGTCTGATTTAGACACATTCCCCTCCCTCCCCAACCCCATCCCAGTGCATGTCTTCTACCGTATATGTCTTGCATCTTTCTCTCAGTCTTTCCAAAGTTTTTCTGTGCAGAGGCTTGTTGTTTTGGGCAGAGTTCAACTGTATCATTCAGTTCTTTGAACCAGTATTTATGTTGTTGTTTTCCCTCCCCTTTGTATTGCTCCAACAGATGTCTATAGAACCATTACATATGCATCAAAATTATGACCTCTGAGAATAAACTGTATGTTAATCCAAAAATATGTTTAGGAATTCACATTTTCCCCTTTAACTTTATATTACTCTAGGATATGAATATGTACCTTCCACCCATATACAGTAATTACAGAGTCTGAAAATAAGTGGTAGGTCAATTCTAGAGCCTGTTAAGAGATTCATATTATAACAGCACAGTTGCTTTCAGAAAAAAAAGAAATATAACAATAACATTGTTCAGGTTGCCTTTCAACTGGCGATTTGGTGTTAGCATCCACAAATGAGGGAAACCATTTGCCATTTGTTTTTCTGGGACTGTGTTACTTCACTTAGGGTTATGGCTTCGAGTTCCATCCATTTACTTGCAAAGTTCATGATGTCATCTTTCTTTACCACCACATTTTTGTCATCCACTTTTCAGTTGGGGGACATTTGGTTTCTTAATGAAGACTTCTGAATAATATGATTACTGTGCTTAACTAGGGACTCTGCACTGGGCAGACATCATGGAGAATGCAGCACCAGAGTTAGGTGCTGCTCTGGGATGCAGAGCTGGACATGTGCTGCTGTAGACAGACACTGGAGATGTGGTACAGCATGTGCTGCTCTGGGATGCAGTGCTGGACATGTGCTGCTGTAGATAGACACTGGAGATGCGGTACAGGATGTGCTGCTCTGGGATGCAGTGCTGGACATGTGCTGCTGTAGACAGACACTGGAGATGTGGTACAGCATGTGCTGCTCTGGGATGCAGTGCTGGACATGTGCTGCTGTAGACAGACACTGGAGATGCAGTACAGAATGTGCTGCTCTGGGATGCAGTGCTGGACTTGTGATGCTGTAGACAGACACTGGAGATGCAGTACAGAATGTGCTGCTCTGGGATGCAGTGCTGGACTTGTGATGCTGTAGACAGACACTGGAGATGTGGCACAGCATGTGCTGCTCTGGGATGCAGTGCTGGACATGTGCTGCTGTAGACAGACACTGGAGATGCGGTACAGCATGTGTTGCTCTGGGATGCAGTGCTGGACATGTGATGCTGTAGACAGACACTGGAGATGCAGTACAGCATGTGTTGCTCTGGGATGCAGTGCTGGACATGTGATGCTGTAGTCAGACACTGGAGATGTGGTACAGCATGTGCTGCTCTGGGATGCAGTGCTGGACATGTGATGCTATAGACAGACACTGGAGATGCGGTACAGCATGTGTTGCTCTGGGATGCAGTGCTGGACATGTGCTGCTGTAGTCAGACACTGGAGATGTGGTACAGCGTGTGCTACTCTGGGATGCAGTGCTGGACATGTGCTGCTGTAGACAGACACTGGAGATGCAGTACAGCATGTGCTACTCTGGGATGCAGTGCTGGACATGTGATGCTGTAGACAGACACTGGAGATGCGGTACAGCATGTGTTGCTCTGGGATGCAGTGCTGGACATGTGCTGCTGTAGTCAGACACTGGAGATGTGGTACAGCGTGTGCTACTCTGGGATGCAGTGCTGGACATGTGCTGCTGTAGACAGACACTGGAGATGCAGTACAGCATGTGCTACTCTGGGATGCAGTGCTGGACATGTGATGCTGTAGACAGACACTGGAGATGCGGTACAGCATGTGTTGCTCTGGGATGCAGTGCTGGACATGTGATGCTGTAGTCAGACACTGGAGATGTGGTACAGCGTGTGCTACTCTGGGATGCAGTGCTGGACATATGCTGCTGTAGACAGACACTGGAGATGCGGTACAGCACGTGCTGTTCTGGGATGCAATGCTGGACATGTGATGCTGTAGACAGACACTGGAGATGCAGTACAGGACGTGCTGCTCTGGGATGCAGAGCTGGACATGTGCTGCTGTAGACAGACACTGGAGATGTGGTACAGCATGTATTGCTCTGGGATGCAGTGCTGGACATGTGATGCTGTAGACAGACACTGGAGATGTGGTACAGGACGGGCTGCTCTGGGATGCAGTGCTGGGCATGTGATGCTGTAGGCAGACACTGGAGATGTGGCACAGGAGTTGCTGCACTGGAGATTTGGCAGTGGAGATGCAGCAGCATTATAATGTTGAACAGAGCACAACAATGCATATTGTCAAGAACCTGAAATCTCCTCCTAGTTCCCAACAGTTGCATTGAGATGAAGGCTCTGGGTTAGTTTGAGGTGGGCTTTTGGGTGGAGACAGCTGGCACACCTGGCTCTCTTGCTCACCTGAAGGTCTCAGGTGGAACATGGTTCTCGGCCTCTGTGGAATTGGCTCTACACACACACACACACACACTCTCTCTCTCTCTCTTTCTCTCTCATAGCCTTTTCATATATTGGGGCCCCATCCTTCTCTCCTTTGGCAGTTTCTTAGAAAGGGTTGGTTTGGGGACATCCATACGGAGCAAGCTGACTGCCTCTTGGAACCCTCTGGGTCTGCTTTGGTCCTCCTGAACCGCTTGCCAGCACACAGTGAAGGGGATCCAGGGAGATTTCCCACCTGGGAAATTCCTCCCTCCCCCCCCTCCCTGCTCATTTTCATATCAACCTTTAGCGTCAATTAAACAGGCTTGAGGGGTCAGTGACCTTTGCCCCCTTTGGCTCCAATCCTTGAAGAATGCTGCTCCTCAGTTCTCTTCAGGATAGCCAAGGAGACCACACAGAGGGAAAGCCATGGGGAAAGTTATTCTAGTTGGACATGTAATTTGCTCAACTCTGAGAAAATGCTGAAATTCCTGATGTTTTCCCCATAAATATTCTGCTGGATATGTCCACTGGAAGACAGTCCCATTCTCTGTTGGCGAAGCTGTCTCTAGACATTCTCCACAGTGCAACTGAGTGATCTTTCTTTCTTTTTTTAAATTTTTATTTATTTTTGTATGTGTATGAACATACTGTCTGCATGCAGGTCTGTGCACCCGTGTCGTGCAATGCTGCGGAGGTCAGAAGAGGGTGTCGGATTCCCCTGGAACTGGAGTTCTCCTGGAATTGGAGTTACAGACGGTTCTCAGCCACCATGTGGGTGCTGGAGATTGAACCCGGGTCCTCTGCAAGAGAAGTTGGTGCTCTTGACCACTAGGCCATCTCTCCAGCCCCTGAGTGACCTCTCTTTAAATCACAGTCTTCCGTTTCCTCCTGCTGAGAGGACAGGGAGGGTGTGCACGATGTGGATTCAGATCCTCCGTGACTACACTTGTCCTGGGGAGGTCACGTACTCTGTCTGTTTCAGCTGTACAATGATGAACAGAAGCTGGAGACTACAGCCAGCATTCAAGCGGAATACAAAGGCAAGGGGCTAACTGAACTGCAGAGCTCTGCTCCCAGGTCTGCTCACATGTTCAGTCTATAGGTGAGGGCTGGGAAATGACTGAACAGCTCTGTTCTGCTGCTATAGCTAAAGCAAAGGAAACAGGAACAGGGGATGAGTTCCAAAGAGCACACACACACACAAATAAGAGGAAGTGCATGCTATGGAAAATGAGTGCTGGGGACGGTGTGTGTGTGTGTGTGTGTGTGTGTGTGTGTGTGTGTGTGTGTATGTCTGCTCATCTGTCTGTGTCTGTGTCCATGTGTGTGTGATGTAGGATGGTGAGGGAATGTCTCACTAAGATGATGATACTAGAGGATGCCTGAACATTGAAATGAGCTCTGCCTGCATCAGGGGAAGAGCATTCCTGACCAAGGGCTTACACGGGCTGTGCCTGCTGGGTCTGAATGATAGCGGGAGTCCGTATGCCCAGAGCATCGGTTAAGGCCAGGGAATTAGGTGCCTTTCAGGCTACTGTCATGTTGTAGGCTTTTCCCTGAACCAGAGTCATGTGATGTGGCCATGCGTGAAGGGGACGCTTTACAGTGTTTTACGATGGAAACTGTCCCTAGCAGGCAGGCGAGAAGGATCCAGGGCCCTGCCTTCATGCCGACTGCTGCTCAAGACACTAACAATGATGCCCAGGGACAAACATCTAAACAGGGGTTCACCGACAGAGAGCAAGCCTACAGCAGCAGCGTAGCAAGGGCGATGGGAACAAGCCAAGCCTGCCTGCACTCTCTCATTCACACATTTCCCATGTTCTGTAAGTCAAAGGTTGCTAAGGAGAATGGCAGTCTCAATGCAGAGGGGTCAGAGAAGAGTCAGAGGAAGAAAATAATTCATAACCAACAAGGGGGCATTGGTACAAAAAAAGAAATTCGTGATGGGGCCTAGGAACAAAGGTTGTGGAAGGCGGTGATCCTTGCTAGGGCTCTCAATGAACTAGAATGGAAATCAGACACTGGTCCAGAAACACCGACCTGCCACATCGTACTGTTGCCGCCCTAGGATGCCTTTGTGGTAGATGAAAAAATTATGCGCAGCAGATGGAGAATTATGGTAGAGGTGGTGGCCTGTCACTCTACTTACCAATCTACGGGCAGGATTGTAGCCTCCTGTGGAAAACTTCAGCGTCAAGGTGATGAAATTGTTTGCTCAAAAGTATGCAGGAGTCTTCCAAGCAGCTGGCAAGAGGCCGCTTGTACATCAGTCATCTGCAAGGAACAGCAGCAGGTCAATGCCCTCCTAAGGCTCTCCTAAGGCAGAAGGAGGCTGCCACCTGCTGGTTGACTTAACGACTGACCCAAGATTCTCAGCTTGTAGCTGTTTAGAGAAGCCTGCTTGAAGAGAGTTTTCTTCTCCTCGCCCCTTAAATCAACACAAAATCTCATCAGGATAAGTATTCTTCATTTTCATTAGAGGATGTTCAGGAAAAATTGTGACCAGCCCAGGATTATCAAGATTTAAGAATATTGGCATGTAAGCTCAGCTTCCAGTATGATGATTCCACCTTAGAGAGGTGCTCTGGCACTGGGTTAAGCTATTTCTGCAAACTGTGAAGAAAGAGGAGTCAGGGAGATGGCAGGTGTTGTGAGTGCCCAGAATGGAAGAATGGATAGGAGAATAATAATCCAGATAGGCGTTCTTCAAGGTGCCGGAGCCAAAGGGCCCTTTAAGCACTTGTGGACTCGGACACTAGGGGCTGAAGAAACTTGGGGGGGGGGAGCCATTTCATTGCTTAGAGACACATTTTTCCAACCTACAGTTGCCAATGTGCTGGGTAAATATGAGAACTACTTAATCTCTCTCTCTCTCTCTCTCTCTCTCTCTCTCTCTCTCTCTCTCTCTTTCTCTTTCTCTCTTCTTGTGTCTGTGTACTTTACATTTACATATGTTTATTTTCCAGCCCTGGTGAGACTGAAGTGATTCACACAGGACCCTCACTTGGCTTCCTACTTAGACATTTATTTCATTTGCCCGCTTCTTCTGGAAGCCGGAGGAGCAGGGGAGGGAGCCCCCTGCTGGACGCTAACACAAACTCCAGACCACGCTCCTGAGGAGAGGTGGATGGGGCAGCAACCTTTCTAGTAAATGACTGAGCCTTGAGAGCAAGGCTGATTGTCTGGCCTTAGGACCTTCAGCAACTCTCAGCAGCTCTCTGTGGGCACCAAGCCTTAAGTCAAAGCCTCACCAACACCCTCTCTTCCGTTTCTCCTTGCCTTCGCCCTTGTCATCTATCACAGACCTCACCTTGACCTCACTACTAGGCATCACGCTAAGCACAGTCACTGCCAGGCAACCTGTCATCTTACCCAGTCCCAAAGAATGAAGCATTACCACCTTCGAACCTTGCTGTCTCCCTGTTCCCCAGTTAATGAGACCTCTACTCATCTTACATCCCTGCTTGGGCTGCCCTAAATGAAACTGACACCTGAATTTAGAAAACTATTCCCGAGAGTTACTGCAAGCAGCTCAGAGCAGGATGGGGCATGGAGAAGCTCTCTGGGGTCTGGAGTCTTTAAGTGCTTCCTGGGGTGCCTCTTAAAATCCCGTGCTCCATCCATCCACACAGAGTTCCACACAGAAGCCCTCACGGGCTCCTCCCTCCTCCATCATATCTCTGGCTTACACTGAAACCATATAACAAAAATGGTTTTAGAGGGACTGGAGAAATGGCTCAGTGGTTAAGAGCACTGGTTGTTCTTGCAGATGACCTGGGTTTGATTCCCAACACTCGCATGGCAGCTAACAACCATTCGTAACTTCAGTTCAAGGGACTATGACACACTCTTCTGACCTCTTCAGGCATTGCAGGGCACAGGTACACTTACACACATGTAGGCAACACATTCATACACATAAATTAAGAGACAAAATATTCGAAAACTTTTTTTAGGAAAACAGGTTCGATCATAATATTCACGCACTGCAAAAAATCCTTAGTACCCAGGAGTGTATGGGCAGTACAAGCTGGGCTCCGGGGCTTCAAAAGGAAACTAATGTCATGAAGTTAAATGTGGAGGGAAGGGGGCTAGATATGGAGGAGTTGAGGTGATGTGAATATGATTAAAACATGATGGATGAAACCTCAAATAATTAATAACAAAATATTTTAAAATAATAATATAAATTGGGCGTGGTGGCACACAACTTTAATCCTAGCACTTGGGAGGCAGAGGCAGGTGGATCTCTGTGAGTATCAAGGATGGCCTGGTCTACATAGCAAGTTTCAGGACAGCTGAGGCTAAAAGGGAAAGCCCGTCTCAAAAAGACCAAGCAATAATGATGTTGAGAAAATTATGTGTAAAACAAACAGCTCCTTAGCAACTTTCCATTGAATTTGGGAAAACACATTTAAAAAATCCTTATTCTGTAGGACACCTTTATCAAATTTCTGCCTCCAAGTCTAGGGGCTCACCTCGGAAGAGGAACAGTAAGCATTGTAAGAGCCAGAGGAGGTAGATCAACACCGGAAAACAGGTTTTCAGACAGCTGGTTAGTTATTCACATGAACTCGCAGCAATGGTGACAGCATGTGCAAGCCCACATAAGCTAAAGATGGACACAATCCCGGCACAGGCTTGGAGAAGTGGGTGAGGAATCTCAGCCATACCTGGGGAAGTGTTGGTGACTGATGGCTGGTGGGAGGGTGAGAGTCAGTTTTCTTTAAGAGTGAGAGTCTTAGAAGGTTGGAGCCATGCTGAACAGCAATTGAAGACACCAATTTTACTCCACGGGCATATATATATATATATATATATATATATATATATATATATATACATATAGTGGGGTGAAGTAAAGGGGTGAAGATAGGAGATGAGATCTAAATGTGATCAAAATACATTGTATGGAATTGGCAAAAATTCAATTATAAAGACAAATAATAATAGGGAACATGACATGAACCGGGTGGGTTACTAAGGTGAGGGGGGAGGAGAAGGCATCTGACTATGATCGAAACACATTGTATGTGAAGTTCTGAAATCAATAAAAAAGTTTATTCCTCCTTCTGGACCAGAGAATCTGCCTGGCAGGTCCCTGTTGCCCACTGGAGCCTTTCTGCTCAGAGTCTGCGATGCTCATTTCCTCTGTTGACTTGACTGGATTTTAGGAACGCCTAGGGGATTAATGAAGTGCACTTTTGTGTATGTCAGGGAGGGTGTTTCCAGAGGGGATCAGCAGAAAGAGCAAGACATAACCTGGATGTGGACAGCACTGTCCCATGGGCTGGGATACTGGACTAAATAAAAAGGAATTAAAAATAGAAAGAGCCGGGGGGCGGGGCATCCAACCCTCTCTGCTTCCTTTTGTGGGTACAATGCGACCCACTGCTTCATGCTTTTCCTACCATGGCTATCGTTGTTCTTGCCCTACACCTTTCCCACCGTGATGACTGCACCCCTAAACAGTGAACCAAACTAAACCTTTCCTTCCATAAGCTGCCTTTGTCAGAGCACTGCTAAAACAGCCAATAATGTTCTTTTGTTTTGTTTTTTGTTTTGTTTTGTTTTGTTTTGTTTTGTTTTTGTCTTGTCCTGCTGCCTCTGCCTATGCCTCTCTGGAGCCTGGTAGCCTTGGGCTTGTAGAGATGGCAAACGCTCTGCCTTTCTTCAGCTGGTTAACTCCTACTTATTTAGATTTCTGTTCCTTAGGTATGTTAGATATCTTTTACATAGCTGCAATAGTTACCCAAAAGAAGGATTTATTTTGCCTCAGAATTTTAGAGGCTAATATTTGTAATGCTACAACATTACATTGCTGCAACAAAATACCATACAAGAAGCAATGTATATATAGTGAGCAAGTTCTTGTGTGGGGTGGTCAGGTGCTCAGGTTGGAGCCTTGCTTGCTAAGGTAGGAGCCCAGCGCTGCTCCAGACAGTTACTGGGGTGTGGGCTAAATCAGGCATCACTCTCCCCCACAACTGGAATTGAGGAGAAAGTATCCAAGTTGATTTTTGGGGGGAGAACCTTCAGAACAGGAAGAGAATAGCGACTTAGACTTCCAATATCCAATATATAAACAAAATTGAAAGCCTGAAACCTAGACAAGTTAACACTCCATAAACAAGGAGGGGGAAAAAAGGCATCTGAAGGAGGCAAGCAAAGCAAGCCTTCAACACAGTGAAAAGATGTTTGTGATTTGAATCACAAAAGGGGAACCCGCATGCCAGGGACATGACATGGGAAAGGTGCAGGATAATTCCGCACCAAGCTCTACCAACCCTGGAGGAGATAGCTACAATGGGACCCCCCTGGAGGTGACTCAAGAAACAGATCTTAGAGGAATAATTGCAGACCTATGCAGAGAAATTAAAGAAAATAAAGAATTCAGAGAACTAAAGAGAGAATGAAAAACTCAAAAAGACCTAGAGGGATACGATGACAAACTTCAGAAAGAACTAAAGGAAGAGATTGACAAACTCCAGAAAGAACTAGAGGGAGAAAAAAACAAACTCCGAAAGGAAGTAGAAACACTGAAAAAGGAAGCCAACCAATGAAGTAAGGAGCACCAAGAAGAGATTGAGAAGCTCAAAAAGGAAATGGAAATACTAAAGAAATCACAGGATGAAATGAAAAAGGAAATAGAACACTCATCCAATCAAGAAGAAAGGAAAGGAAAAAGCCTCAGAAATAGAATGGAGGAAGCAGAACAAAGAACATCAGACCAGGAAGATAATAGAGCAATTAAAAAGCTCCAATAAAGAATATAGAAACAATTAAAACAATCCGACAAAAGTCGAGAACACAGAAATATGGGATGGCTATGAAAAGATCAACCTCTGCATCACAGGAATAAAGGGATAAGAATGTCAAGAAAATAGTATGGATCAGATCTTCACAGAATATAGATTGAAAATTCCTTCCCAAACGTGAAAATAGACAAATCCATACAAATACAAGAAGGCACATAGGACTCCAATAGACAAATCAGAAAAGAACTCACCCATGCATATCATAGTTTAAAATGCTAGACGGCCCAAAAACAAAGACAAAATTCTGAGGCCTACAAAAGAAAAACAAGTACAAAAAGGGAAATCTAGGAGCTCCCGAGACCAGCTGAAGCAAGAACAGGTAGGTAGGTAGGAGCTGGGTGCTTCAGCAAGGCTGATTGTTGATTGACTTAATCTAGTAAATGTTAATCCATTAAATGTTAATCCCAGTTGTTCTTTGGCTTAATAATTGGGCTTTTGTGCTTATGGGGGAGGAGTTATCCTCCCGCTGGTATAAAAGGTGGGTTGTGTGAGTCTTGAGATCTGAGATCCTCCTGGGAACCAGCTGAAGTGCAGGTACCCACCACCCCCCCCCACCAACTGGGATTACGAAGACATCTGAAGGAAGGAAGCAAGCAAACTATTCACACAGTGAAAAGCATTTAGGGTTCACATTTGGAATACAGGCAAGGAGAAGCCCATATGCCAGAACATGAAGAAGAGACAACACAGGAAAGGGACATAATCCCGCATCAAGCTCTAAATCTACCAAACCCTATGAAGATTCCTACAGTGGGATCTTCCCGGGAATGGCCCAGGACACAAATATCAGAAACACAATTGGGAACAT
Source organism: Rhizomys pruinosus (assembly GCA_009823505.1). Taxonomy (NCBI): domain Eukaryota; kingdom Metazoa; phylum Chordata; class Mammalia; order Rodentia; family Spalacidae; genus Rhizomys; species Rhizomys pruinosus. The sequence continues at coordinate 4,649,684 of VZQC01000005.1, read as the reverse complement.
ACTTTAAAGAACTACAAGATATAAAAAGCAAATCAAAGAACTAAGAAAGAGAATGAAGAACTCAAGAAGACCTAGAGAGAGAGAATGACAAACTCCAGAAAGGAAGTAGAAACACTGAAAAGATCCCATGCTGAAAAAGGTAAGGAAACCAAACAGGAAGCAAAGAGCTACAGGAAGAGATTGAGAAGACTCCAAAAAGAAGTAGGAAATACTAAAAGAATCAGAAGAGGAAATGAAAAGGAAATCAAACACTCATCCCAATCAAGAGGAAAGGAATGGAAAACCTCAGAAGCAAAAGATGGAGGAAGCAGAAAAAATATCAGACCTGGAAATACACAGAAACAACTAAAAACTCAAGGAAAATTATGAAAAATTAAAATACACAAAGTGGAACAACCAGGAACTGGTGGGACACTATGAAATAATCAAACCTCCACATCATAGGGATAGAAGAAAGAGAAGAATTCCCAAGAGAATGGTATTGACCAGATCCTCCAACAGAATAATAGATGAAAACTTCCCCAAACTAAAAAAAAAAAAAAAGCAACCAAACAAATACAAAAGCACATAAAAATCCAAACAGGCACAGAAGAAACCTCCACAAATACAAGAAGATTGAATAATTTTGATGCCATTCTATATCAGACCACAGTGCAATAAAGCTCAAAACATCACACCAGGATAAGCCCTACTGTCTACAAGAACACATGGAGACTGAACAACACACTCTTGAATAATGAATGGGTCAAGGAAAATAAAGAAAGAAATAAAAAGCATTCCCCTGAACGGATAATGACAATGACATGACAACACACAAAACCTATGGGATACTTAAAAGCAGTCCTAAGAGGGAAGTTTATAGCCCTGGGTGCCTACATTAGAAAAACAGAAAGAGCACAGTGAATGAATCTAACACTACAGCTAAAAGCATTTGAGAGGCAACAACAGATGAACCCTAAATGCAACAGACAGGAAGAAATAACAAAAATCAGAGCAGAAATCAATGAAATAGAACAAAAAAAAACAAAATACAAAAAAAAAAATTCATGAATCAAATTTGCTTCTTTGAAAGAATAACAAGTAGACAAACCCTAACCTTAGCCCAGTTACCAAAAGAAAGAAGGAACAACTCCAAATCAATACGTCTTGTTGCTGAAAAGGGAAAAATCCTCACAAAACAGACGGGAAATATATAAAGGAAATCATGAAATCACAAAAAGTTGGTTCTTTGCAGAATAACAAGATAGACAGACTTGGCCCCAGTTAACCATAAAGAAAGAAAGGAACAACTCCTAATCAATACATCATCCATGATGAAAAGGGAAATATCACAACAGACAAGGAAAAGATCGAAAATCATACAGGAATACGTTGAAAAAACCTATACTCTTCCAAGTCTGAAAACCTAGAGGGAAATGGAAGAATATCTTGAAATCCTGGAATACACCAAAGCTCAACCATAAGAAGAGATCAGCAGCTTAAACAGACGCCATAATACACGAAGAAATGAAGATGTAATAAGAAAAAATCCCAAATAAAAAAAGACCCGGCCCATACAGTTTCACAGCAGAATTTCCTAGAAACATTTGCAAGAAAGACCTAACCATTATTACTGAAACTGGTTTAGAAGGATACAAATCAGAGGGAATTCTCCTTCCCCAAATTCCCTCTATGAACCAAGCATCACTCACTATTACTAAAATCCAGGCAAAAATACAACTAAAAAGGATGAATTATAGACCAATCTCCCAATGAACCAGATGCCAAAACTCCTAAAAATAACGGAACTGGGCAAATCGCATACAAGACTCTGCATCAAGAAAGATCATCCATCATGACCAAGTTGGATTCATACCAGATGCAGGGATGGAATCATCATATGAAAATCAATAAAACATCCATCAAACGCATAAATGGGAATTGAAAGACAAAAAAAAACCACAACCCAATCATCTCAATTGATGCGAAAAAGAAAAAAAGCCTTTGATTCAAAAATCCAGCATCCCGTCGTGCTTCAAAGTCCTAGAAAGGAATTGGTTCTTTGGTGCAGTCCTTTTCTGTTTTGTTGTTGTTGTTGGTTGTTGTGTTGGTTCTTTGCAAATGCCTCATTCCCAACTGGCCTTGGACAAGAGCTCTAGGGGCATGCACAAGAATACTTACAACTAGGTAATTGGCTTTAGCATCTAACAATGAGGATACCATTCGCGTTTGTTTTTCTCTGGACTGGTGTTAACTTCACCAGCATGAATGTCCTCTAGCTCCAGCCTTTTCCAATTGCATAGCTGAAGCACCAAACTTTATAAAGACAAAGTCTCAGGATCTCAAAGGCACAGATTAACCAACCCACACACTAAATAGTAGGGGATTCAATACCCCATTAAGTTCCTTAGACAGATCAACGGGGACAAAGGATAAACAGAGAGACATCTGAACTAATAATGATACACTAATGACACCAAATGGACCTACACAGACATCTAATCGAGATATTTCGCCCAAACAGCAGAGAATACATATTTTACCAGCACCCCACGAACAATTCTCCAAAATATGACATTAACTGGATACACAGGAAAAACTCAACAAATACAAAAAGATTGAAATAATCTCATCATGCATAGTCTATCAGACCACAGTCAGGATAAACCTACAACCTACAAGAATGAAGGGAGACTAAACAACACTCTCTGAATAATGAATGGTCAAGGAAGAAATAAAATAGAAATAAAAACATTAATTGGACTGAATGACAATGATATACAACACGGAAAAACCATGGACACTTTAAAAGCAGTCTTAAGAAGAGGAAAGTTTATAAAGCGTCTAAGTGCCTACATAAAAAAAACAGAAAACGTGAACATCTAAACATTAGGGCAGCCTAAAAAATTCTTAAGAACAACACAAATGAACCCTAAACCACAGCAGACAAGAAGAAATAACAAAAATCAGGAGCAGAAGATCAATGAAATTAAAAACCAAAGAAACTATACAAAAAAAATGAAGAATCCAAAACTTGGTTCTTTGAAGAGAATAAACAAAGACAGCACAGACCTCTCTAGCCAGTTAACCAAAAGAAAGAAGGAATAACTCAAAATCAATAGAATCTGGGTTGAAATTAGAAATATCACAACAGACAATGAAAAGAATCCAGAAAATCATAAGGATATATCAAAAACGCTATACTCTACTAATTTTGAAACCTAGAAGAAATGGGATGAATATCTGAAAATCCTGGACACCAAAAGCTCAACCAAGAAGAGATTTCGACAGCATAAATAGACCATTAATATAATAAAGAAATTTTTTTAAAGATGTACATAAGTAGCCTCCAAACCAAAAATGAAAATGACCAGGCCAGTGTGGTCACATCTTCTGTAAACTATTTCAAAAAGACTTACAACCATTACTACTAATCTCAAGTATTGTTTAGACGGATACAAATTGGAGGGAGTTTCTCCCGCTTACCTTCTATGACGCCAAACCCACCCGCAGGCCCAAGGTACCAACGTAAAGAGGACTATAGACCCATCTCAATAATAAACACAGATGGCCAAAATTCTATCTAAACAGGATACTGGCAATCTCATACAGACCCACAGTAAGAAGATCATCCATCATGAACCAAGTTGGATTCATACCAGAGAATGCAGAGGGAATGGTTCAACATTGAAAATCAATAAATATTTTCAACATAGAAATGGACTGGAAGATGAAAACCACACCATCATCTCAAGTGAATGGTGAAAAAGCCTTTGACAAAATCCACAATCCCTTCATGCTTAAAGTCCTAAGAAGGAATTGGATTGGAGGGATCATTCCTCAATGTAATCAAAGCATATACAAGGACACCCACAGCCAGTGTCATCCTAAATGGGAAATGACAGAAGCCTTCCCCTTAGGTAGGAACTTGGCAAGCCTGCCCCCCTGTCACCACTCCGGCACTCCTCTTCAATATAAGTGCTTGAAACCCTTGCTAGGCAATAAGGACAGAAAAAGGAAATTAAAAGTAGTTCTAAAAATTGGAAAAGAGGAGGTCAGAGAGCGAAATCCCTTTTTGATGATGATATAAGGTCCTACTTAAAGAGGGATGCTAAGAACTCGACCAGGAAACTCCTAGAAATTACTAAGAACTTCATAAAGTGGAAGGATGAAAATAAATATAGAAAAATCAGTAGCCTTGTTTTTACACCAACAACAAGGCAACTGAAGAAGAATACAAGGAGACCTTCTCCCTCACAAGTAGCCTCAAACAACAATAAAATACCTAGGAAACAAACCTAAACAAAGACAACAAAGGTCTCTACATCTTCTACAAAAAAAAAACAAAATTTTTAAAATGCCCTGAAGAAAGAATTGAAGAAGAACATCAGAAGATAGACAAACCTCCTCCCATGCTCATAGATTGGCAAAATAAATATAGTAAAAATTTCCATTCATTCTATCTAAAAAACTCTACCCAAACCGTGTACAATTTAATGGCAATTCCAAGCAAAATCCCCAAGAGCTTCTTCGCAAGCTTGGAAAAAAAACTCCTCCTCAATAGTTTCAGTTGGAAAAGCAAAAGACCTGAATAGCACAAAGCAACCCCTGAGTGAAAAGAGCAATAAAACAGGGGGATCTCTAACCAGACTTCAAACTATAACTACAGGGCTATAGTCAAAAAAAAAACAGCTTCGTACTGGCACAAAAACAGGGCAGTTGACCAATGGAATAAAACAAGATCCAAAAAACCTGATCACATACAATTTCAACCAACCACCTCATATTTGACAAGAGGGGGCCAGAGAGAACAACATGGAGGAAAGACAATTAGCAAATCTCAGCAAGTGGTGTTGGCAAAACTGGATCCACCACCTGTAGAAGAATGAAATTAACATAAACAGCCCCTCTTTCTTGCCCTGTACAAAAGTCCAATTCCAGATGGCCCAAAAGACCGCAAACGGTGAAACCCCAAAACTCTGGAGGTGATAGAAGAGAAAAACTTGGCAGCAGACTAAAAGACAAATAGGTATAAGAGAAGACTACCTAAATCAGACAAAAGCTGCACAAGAAATAAGAATCAACAATTGGACAACTGGGACCCATCATTAAACTCAAAAGCGTCTGTACATAAAAAGAAATAAAGAGGTGAAGAGAAAACCCCACAGAGGGGAGGAAATCTTCACTGCAATACAAATCGGACAAGGCATTAATTTTCCCACCAGATATTCCCAAAAACTACTCAAAAAACAAAAGAGGAAGAAAACAAATAAATCACTTCCAAAAAAGATATGGAGCAAGAACTGATAGGAGAGACTTCACAATAGAGGAATTAGAGATGGCTGAAGAACAAGCTTAAAAAAAAAAACTGCCTCATGTCACGAAAAATAGGGAAATGCAATTTAAGACCACTCTAAGATAATCATCTCACTCTGATAAGACTGTCCAGGGTCAAGAAACAAATGATAACCAGTGCTGGAGAGGTTGTGGAGAATGGGAAACACTCATAATTGGCTGTGGAATGTTAACTCTTACAGCCACTATGGAATGCAATGTGGAGAACCCTTGGGAAGACTCAAAATGAGCCTTGCTGTCACACAGTCATAGACATACTTGGGCATATACCCAAAGACATCTAAACTGCAGAATACAGGCACAAGATACATTGATATTGCAGCTCTATTCACAGTAAAGCAAAAAAAAAGAGCTGAATCCAACCCAAATGCCCCTCACAAAACTGACGAGTGGATAGAGAAAATGTAGTAACTGTAACACAATGGCGTTCTATGGCAGCAGTAAGAAGAAAAATACATGAACTTTGCAGGTAAATGGAAGGAGCTCTGAAGTATTATATAAGTGAAGTAAAACAGCCCTCGAAAAACAAACGACAAAAATGTATCCTTCATCTGTGGATGCGAGCTTCAATAACCCATTGTAAATATTTCTTGTGGAGAGGGATCATATTAAAAAAAGAGAACAACACAGAGAGAATGCATCAGAAAATGATGAAATGGTGAACTGGGAGGGAGGGAGGGGTGGAGGGGTGGGAGAGGGACATAGGTCTATATTATATTATGTATATTTAATTTAAAATAACATGGTATTTTACTTAAAAAAATCTAATAACAATAACTTTGGGATTACATATACAAATGTTCTCTCTATAATTTTTGTGTTATACAGTATCACTTGTAACACTTTCTTTTAATTGTAAGATAATTTAACTTGAGGAATTAAGTTTGCTTCCAAATTAACAACATAACAGTCTCCAAAATGCTTGGTAAATTTTAATGAAATTTACACTTGATTCCTGCCTATAGGTATGTGTACTACACTACTAGCCTTTTTGAGACTCATGGGGTCAGAAAATAAAAAACCTAAAATAAAAAAAGGGGGTTATAACAGTTGATATTAAACCTTTTTGTGTCAAAAACTTCAATTTAATAATCTAAAACGAACTAGGGGAAAAGGTTTGTATGTTCCCACAGGTCACAACGTCACCAACTTAATGGGCTGAGAAAAGAAAAGATACAGCCTTCCACCAGGTCGTGTAGGATTACCAAGAAATACCAGCAGAGGAATTGGCCCATCTTAACACTAAAAAAAAGAAAAGAATTCCTCAGAAGTGCCACAGGCAATCAAAATCTCTGAGGTACCATGGGGTTGGGATTAACAACCAACTGTTTATAGTGAGTCCTAATAAACCTTACCTTCTGGGTGCAGCACAGTTTTTTTAATATGAGAGACTTTTTTCTTACCTCCTTTTCATAGACAAAGAAAAACATGATGAAGCTTATATCTCTAACTGTAATTAGAAGCTGACTGTTATAGAGGTTAATCTCTTATAAAAACTGCTTTCTTTAATTGACTAATAGTCATAGAACTATGAAAAGGATTATTCTCTATTCAGAACCAATTAATCTAAAAGTCCTCTTTAAGATGTGCATAGAAGCAAAATATATTTAATACAGGAGAGTCTAATAACAGCAATGGATTATTCTCCAAGAAGATGTTGGCCAGGGGATGCCAAGACCCCTCCCCCCAAAAGGTAAAGTTTCTTGCCTGTAAACAGGATACCTGCAAGAAGAGAGGTGGAAGGCCCTACTGTCAAAGACCTATTGTAAGCATGGAAAGGTTGTATTGAAACTGCACTTGCAAGTGTACAGTTGGTCTCTGGAATACCAGAGAGTGTTACCAAAGGCCACTGAACCAATAAAGCAAATGTTGGTCTCCTTGAGTCAAGCAAGACTCCTCCGTCAACATCAGCTACACCTCACCTGCTTGGAAATACTGTGCAGCAGTGGCAGCCATATGTCTGTATATCCCAAATCGATTTGGCTATTAGCTCTCTCCTTGGAGGAATAACTCATGGATTATGCCACAAGCTTACATCCTCTAGTGATTAGGAGATGTTATAAGTCACAGTAAGACCTTGTCATCTTTACAGAAAAAAACGTAATTCATGGATTAGCACACCATCCAAACATCTGTGTCTATACCAAAGTGACCTACCATAATAATTAGTACTGTTTAAATACCTATATATCTAATCATGTGTGCTTTATTAGTAGGATTGAAAGGTTATTCCTGGACAAACTGTCAGCCCATGAAAGGAAACAGCCAGAACTGATCAGCATCCTAAATGACATCTCCAGAGAAAACAGACTGTTTTGCTTCTCGTCCACCTGTGTCCCTTTTCTAAGCTTAGGGAACAATCTGAGGAAGAGGGGGCATGGGAGAATGTAAGGGCTGTGATTGGGGTGAATGGTAAAACTACAGCAATATAGACTGGACACTTATTTGATCAACTTGATTGTACATACAAGCCCCTCCAGCTGGATGGTGGAAGCCTTGGGCTTTGTGGGTTTGGGCACGACTGCTTGCAAATTGGTTTTCCATGAAGGATGCTTGTACTCATAAAAAAAAATAATAAAAAAAGAAGCAATGTAAAGAAGAATTTATCCTGGCCCACAAGTCTATGAGATACTTTCTGGCACAGTAGGGATGGAGCAAGATGATCACATTGTGTTTGTAGTCAGGAATCAGAGAACTAAGTGGAAGGGTCTGGGCTATGAAACCACAAGGCCCACCCCCTAACAATGCCACCAACTGGGCACCAAGTACCATCTATGCTCTGTTGACTCTTTGTTTCTATGTCTGTAGTGAGGAAGAATATCACGGTACAGTGGAACGGAGCACCCCATTTCAAGGCCTTTGGGAAGCAGAGTGGAAAAGGGAGATGCCAGGGCGGAGACATATCCATCAAAGGTGTGTCACGGATTCCCCAATAGCATCCAGCCTTCCACGGTTGTCCACTTTCTTAACAGTGTATTTGAAGTTTGAAGCTGTCAATGGATTAAACTGTTGATTAGTCACAACTCTTATAATCTAATCTTGGGTATGAATGTCTTCAAAGACATACTCAGAGGAGTGTATTACTAATCTCAGTTTCTCCAATCCAGTCAAGTTGGTCAAGGAAACCATAATGTCAGGGAAACTCCCGAAGCCCTGTTCTTGGCCTGTGCTTACATAATTGCTGGTCTCTACTGGTGGCTGTTGCCAGCCTTTCCTCACCTAGAGGCTGCACAGAGGCCAGGGCTTTGTTCTGTTAATGTAGTCTTGGATTCCTAGCCTTCTGTAGATAATGCTTCCATGTCTTTAAAAGGAAGATGATCACTGATTCAAGGCAACAAATATGCAGTAAATACATCATCTATTCTTCCCTCCGGTCTTTCCCCATAAGGCCTACCATTTGACCATCACATGTGGACAGTGCACCCCTTGCCTGGATACCTCCAAACCGCCCCCCATTTCTTATATTTTCATATGTCATTTAATGTGGTCGTGTGTTAACATTCATTGTTCCTTGCTAGAATGTAAATTCCATGGTGCCAGAAACCTTTTTCTTTTTAAAGCTGCTGAATCCCTTCCATGTGGAAGGTGCTCAGGGTGCACTTATGAAATGAATGAAGGGCTGTCCTCAATTTAGTATGGTTTGCTGACATGACTGAGACCTCAAAGAACTTGGACTTTTGAATCAGGATACTTGTCCTTAAATCTTGGTTTGATGCTAGCTATGTTGTTATCTGCTGACTTCTTTGAGACCCCATGTCCAATGGAAAACTGAACAATCATATGTATCCTGAGGTTCCTGTGATGATCAGATGAATTCTGGTATTCAAAGTGCACAGAACAGGAAGATGAATAAGCAGGATGAGTGGACGAGGGGAGGATCTCAGGGCCAAAGAGGCTATCTACTTCATGTCTACAATGGGACCTTGACCTTGAGCATGGGCTAGAGGTTCGAGACTTTTCCAGATGAAAGCAGTTGCTTTAAAAAGCCACAGGATGGGGGCTGGAGAGATGGCCTAGTGGTTAAGAGCGCCGACTGCTCTTGCAGAGGACCCGGGTTCGATCCCCAGCACCCACATGGCGGCAGAGAACCGTCTGAAACTCCAGTTCCAGGAGAACTCCAGCTCCAGGGGAATCTGAGACCCTCTTCTGACCTCCGCGGCATTGCACGACACGGGTGCACAAACTTGCATGCAGACAGTACATTCATACACATACAGAAATAAATAATAATAAAAAAAAAATTAAAAAAAAAAAAGCCACAGGATGAGAGATTGAAGGACATGTTGAGAAATGGTGAGTTTGGGGTGTGGTTTTAGATTCTTCTGTTACCCAGTTCTCCTTTGGGGGCATCCAAACCCTCCTCGATGCCATGAGGAATCTTGTTTCATGTGACTTTTTCACCCATGAGAATTTGTTATTTATATAGATTCTGCAAAGTATCTTTGCAACTAGGGCTATCCACAGTCCTGGGGAAGAGTGGGATTTGGGTTTCAACACCTCCAACTCAGTGGCCAATGGAGAGTTAAGCCTCCCACTTAAGGCCTGGTTGTTAGAGGGAGCCAGTTTGTTTGGGTTTGTGCAGCCAGGAGAACATTGTTGCTATGGCTGAGTCGCAGGCCATGCGTCTTATGATCTGGAACGGCAAATTGTATATATAACATGACAGCATTTATTAAAGCAAGATAAACTCAGTGGCAAAGGTTCTGGCTGGAGTCAGGAATTTCTCTGATCCTGGCTTCTGAACCATCACATTCCATTTGAATGAAGCCCAGCAGCCCAAACACTTTCATTAAATAAGTCAATTTGCTGAGAATCTCTAAGACAATGAGCTGGGAATTGCCCTGTCTCTAGTTTTAAGGGAAATGCCTTCTGCCCCATGATTCTGACTCATTGGATTGCTGGGCAGGCACAGACCTGCTAGCTTGGTGGAGAGTACCCTCTATCACTACCAGCGTGAGCTGACTTTGGGAACACCGGGCAGTCTTCCTTTTAGGGTGCCTTTGTGTAAGGCAGAAAGATAATTCAGGTATTCTTTCTAGATCTAAGAATTCAAGAATACCAGATGCAATATCCAGTTGAAATACCCCTAATGTGCAACTGGTACTCCAGCATCTTGGCATAGTAAGGACCAAAGAAGAAGGGGTTTTCATCAGGGGCCAGGAAGGGGAGAGACACATTAGAGTCAAAAGACATGGGTTTAACCTCACGTTCTATTATTAATTGGGTAAGTAGCCACGGCCAAGCTTATAAGCCCCAGGTCATTTTGTATGTATAAAATGATAGTACAGATAGCTAACATTTAGCACTTAATACATGTCAAATTCTGTGCTTAAGGTCTGTCATGGCTGTGTAATTTATTTTGCATAGAACTGCTATAAAACAAGCAAGCCTAGCTTTACTAGGAAACCAAGGCTTAGAGAGGTTAAGGGACTTGAGAATGGTCGAGCCTCAGATAGTCTGCCTGTGATAACAATCCTTTCCTCATCATAGAATTTCTGGGTTGCTCTGAAATGGACCTCAGAGCATCTTTAAAATATAAACCATCACTCTTAAAATGGCAAGCAAGAAGCTGAATCTCAAGGTATAACTTTTCCCTTTTCTTTTTTTGTCTTTTTCAGACAGGGTCTCCCTTTAGTCCCAGCTGGCCTGGAGCTAACTATGTAGACCAGGCTGGCCTTGAACTCACAGAGATCCTCCTGCCTCTGCCTCCCGAGTGCTAGGATTAAAGGCGCGTGTCATATATAGCTTTTTCTAACATTGTTAAACTTTGTTCAAAAAAGGTGTTTCCTTCCTTCTCCATCCTTGGTCTCCTCCTCTTCTTCCCTGGCATTTGAACAGCACCCATCTTTTCCTTTCTTTCCCAACATTCCTCTCTTTGGTGAAATTCAGACTCAGCCACGGAAAGCAGAATAACAGACAAAACTCAAAAGTACTTGTGCTTTTATTTAAAAAAAAATACAATCAGGTTCTGTCCAGATGTGTTGGGAATGGAACATCTTTAAAAAAATTCTTAGTTTTCATTATCACCACCATCATTATTATATTAATAATATCAATCTCCTTGACATGGAAACAGTATTGCTTTGATGACTTCCCATTGCATGAAATGTAAAAAAGGGGCTGGGGAGGGCAACTTCCAATGACACACAGTTTATTTTTGCTACCTCAAATAACAATAATTAATTATACAGCTTTGTGTAAAATACGGCTGGTTCTAAAACAAACTACGCCCACTGTATAGCCTACTCCTCTCCCATTCCCAGAGACACCCAAGAGAAGTAAAAAACAACAACAACAACAACAAACAAACAAACAAAACAAAAACCATCGTGTTATTGTCACTGGAAGACTTTCGTTGAATCAAACAACAAAGCAGAAACCGGTTGCAGACTGTTGTCTTTGGTGCAAAGGAAATAACTGCAGAGGGGCCTATGCCAGCCAGGACCTCGTGATTCATGGTCAGCTGGACTTCCACCAAATACCCAGGTACAGCTTGATGGTTGGACTGGTGGACTGATGCTTTGGTAAAAATCCTTTCCTTTCTCAGGGCCCCATTCCTCTCTCACCCACTTGTCCTGGAATTTATGCTCGTTTGCGCCTGCCTTCGAGATTTCGGAAGTTGCTGGGTCTCAGCTTCATCTCAGCAAACTGGATTGAGTATTCGTGGCCCTTCCAGTGGAACCAGTTAACACCCTGCAACAAAGAGAAGACCTCTGGGTTAGTTTCCACTATGGATCAAGTTTGTGGATTATCACCATTTAGTTACCCAACAAAAAAAGAGTTTCGTTTCAACTTAACCACTTGGCATTTCATTGGTATGCCTCTTGCTTCTCTCTTTGCTGGTTGTTGTTGTAAAACTTTTAAAGGGGCTGGTTGAATCTGACCCAACTTTTGACCTATAGTTAGAGGTCACCTGGATTTGTGCTGGGCTTTGGCCACCCCTTTGGAACTAAAATGGTGGCTGATGAAACTTGTGTTACTGAGAAAAGGCTGTGGAGGAATGCAGGTTACCGAATAAAGTAGCTAGATGCAGCATGTGTGTGTGTGTGTGTGTGTGTGTGTGTGTGTGTGTGTGTGTGTGTGTTGTTTATCATTCCTAGGATTCTCAGACTGCATTTTAGGAAGGGTTGGCTTAGGAAAACAGAAAAATGCAGGTAGAAGACAAGCCTTGCAACCCGATCTATAGGGTTAGGCTTACAGGTCTTAGATGAGGGCGAGTGAGATGACTCAATCCGGCTTTAGGAGAGTCACCCAGCATAGGACTTTGGAACTGAAGACATTTAAAGTCAGACCTTTCATTCCAGGTCATTTTGGGGACTATCAAGATGCCTCTGGGCTTGGGTTCTGCTACACCTATGCCAACTGTACTTCCCCTCCAACTGGCATTCACTTACATCTGCTTTACTTTGGGGTTCAGAAAGGATAGTGTCTGAGGAAAGAATTCTAAGTTTGGGACCTGTTTGGCCTGGGCTCTTCGAGGGCTAGCATGTGCTGCTTCTATTTTAGGTGATTTGTGGCATCTGAGATTCTGCACTTTGCTGGGAAGACAGCACAGTGTCTGTTTAAAGTCTGCTTCCTTGTGTCACATCCACTTCCCCAGCCCTGTCTGCCATGTGCCATCATAGTCCACTCACCTGACTGTGGTTATTGTCCCCATATCTCCCCATCAGGTTGACACGGTGACAGTTCTTATACCAGAAAGCTCCTTTGTAGGACAAAGCACAGTTTGTGATGGCTGAGTCTGTGTCCTTGTCATAGGTGGAGAAAGATCGGCCATTGTGGTAGTTCATGGAGTCACCTGGATGTGAGTGAGAAAGAGGAGAGAAGAGAATTAAGGATCTGAAAAATCACAGCTATGTAGTCCTTCAAGGCCATGAAGGGCAGAACCAGAGGTGACAGCTGAAGATCCTGGGGTACGCTGCCACTGAAACTCAGGCCAGGGGGTGCAGGGCACTGAGTGTCAGCCCCAAAGACTCATCATTGATAGAAGCACCATTATGTGGTAAGAAGAAGCTACAAGTGGCTCTGGAAGTCCAGCTTGTACAAATTAAGCTCCTATACACCCTCAGTTTTCTCCTCTGTAAAATGGAGCCAACACATGGAGTCTATTTGCCCCAGTACTATTGTAACACTGGATATCGAAGCTCACTCTAGACAGGGAGCCTGACATACAGTCATGATTGTTATTCTATAATTTTCCTCTGCCTCTCCTTTATATAAAAGAACTTCTCTGAGTTTACTCTCTAGGAAACTGAGAGGTTTGGACTTAATAACGATCTGTGATCCAGGCATGGTGGTTCATATCTGTAAGCATTGGTGAGGCCAAGACAGGAAGATGACAAGTTTGAGACCAGCCTGTGTTCCTCTGTGGAGCCTCTGTGCCAACAAAACCCCAAAACCAAGCAAAACAACCAAAATAATAGTGATGTTCATTTCCCTTATCTATAAGGATATTAAGACAACACTTATAATTAAAGTGTTTAGTTAGTAAATATTGTCAAATAGCCCGAGTGATCTAAAAATGCTTACAATGCTAGTATTCTCTGATTCCTAGACAGGACCCTCATTTTTCTTATAGTGCTACTTGGGAATGTAGTTTGTAATTTAATGTATTTAATTTTGGAAGCATTGCAGTGCCAGTTCTCTTTTGGGTCCTCCTTGCCCAGACCCTGGTTAATGCTGTGCTCAAACATTTCAAGAAATTCACGCTGAGTTTTGGGGAGCAAACTGTCAAAAGGACTCAGGTGTCTTTTTATTTTTGTTTATGTGTATGAATGTTTTGCCTGCATGCCTGTGTGTGTACATCATGTGTGTGTGTGTGTGTGTGTGTGTGTGTGTGTGAGTGTGTGTGTGTTCCTGGTGCCCATGGAGGACAGAAGAGGGTGTCTGAATCCCTAAATCTGGAGTTACAGATGATTGTGAGCCACCATGTGGGTGATGGAATTGACCCTGGGTCCTCTCTGAGAGGAGTAAATTTTTAAGCACTGAGTCATCTCTCCAGCCCTCAAGTGTCTTTAAAGCATCTTTAATGCATTTATTTTATGCGTATGAGCGTTATGCCTGTAACTAAGTGCACCCATGTGTGCAATGCCTGAAGAGGCCAGAAGACGGCTTCAGATCCCACGGTACTGGAGATTTGAACAGCTGTTAGTCGCCGTGTGGATGCAAGGAGCTGAATCTGAGGCCTCTACAAGAACAGCCAGTGGCTTAACTACTGCGCCATCTCTCCAGCCCCCTCAGATGTCTTTATGACTGATGATGCCCCACCCCCAACATAGAGACTGCAGGTAGATATTGATGAAGCAACATGCTGTCCTATGGGGGCATTGATAGACCTGAAGAGGACACCGCCCAGGAAGGAAAGATGCTTCTTTTATCGGAAACATACAGAGAACAAACACAGGCCATATTCTTGTTCCTTGGTCAGTTTTGTTGCTATGTTACAAATCCTTCCTGCCTGAAGCCATCTCAATCAAAGACATATTTATTGTCAGGGTAATCAAATGTCAGAATTCTTTGAGGCATGCAAACACTAACATAATTTCCACTCTTGGCTACTTCTCCTCTTTTCCATCAAACTGCGTGTGTCTCAAAGGAGCTTTGTGCCTGTCTGTGCTGACGCTTGGCTTTGGCAAGCCTCAGCCAAAGGTGGAGACCTTGCTTTCTGACCCTTTTCTTTTACAACTCAGAGGGGCTGCAAATTTGCTCTAACATCCTTCTTTTCTGTTTTCATAGCACAAAAGAAGGCCACCCCGAGAGGGACTAGCTTCTTTGAGGTGGTCTGTCCTCCCAGTCCATCTTTGTTACCGCAACTCTCTGCAGGCACTTGCATGTTCCTTCTGTGAGCTGTTTCACCTCGGAAAATCCCTGAGTTCCTCTGAACCATGTCCATTATATTTAAACATCTTCCCAAAAGGTATTTGTGAGGATTCAATTGGGGTGATAGAAGTGAAATGTCTACCAGAGAGGATTCTCCTTGATAGGCCTTGATATGAATATGTGAATTGTTTCTTTAATTATTTTTCCTCTAAGGTAGAGCCAGAAAGCTGCACAAAGGCCACTACAAGTCAAAGGCATCCTAAAACTCAGTCTAGGATTATGATCCAGGTAAAGAATGACAGGCTTGGGCTGGAGAGATGGCTCAGAGGTTAAGAGAGCACTGGCTGTTATTGCAGAGGACTCAGGTTTGGTTCCTAGCATCGACATGGTGGCTAACAACAATTCTTAACTCCAGAGCTAGAGGATCTGACATTGTCTCCTGACCTTCCTGGGTATTGCATGACACGGGTGTCCATACATACATACATACATACATACACATGCAGGCAATGCACTCATGCATGTAAAACAGAAAATATTTTTTAAGAAGAATGACACGGTCTCTTGACAGAAAATTAGTTATGCCAGGAATGTGGACATTACCAGGGAGTTTGCAAGAAATTCAACTTTTCAGTCCTGCCCGCTAACATCCTGTGTCAGAATTTGCAGAATTAGCAGATCCCCAGGGTATCTTATTCCCATCATAGGAAAGCACTGCTCAGATGAAGTTGATGGCCATTGAAAAACCATTTTTTTTTCCACCACTCTACAGCTGTTAACTACAAAGGGGCAGGAACACATTGTGCATGCGTGCGTGTGTGTATGAGAGAGAGAGAGAGAGAGAGAGAGAGAGAGAGAGAGAGAGAGAGAGAGAGATTTTAAATCAACCCTAGTTGCATTGATTCCCAACACACTCTACATTTTAGTGACCAAAATGTTTGCCCAGCCCCTTCCGATAACAGTGACTTTGGATTATCACCTAGCAGCAGGAATAAGAATATTTGTTTATTCAATAAGTGGGTGGGTCAGGGAAGGAAGGAGTGAAGGAATAGTGAGGAGGCCCCAGGAAGACCCCTGTGATTTCAAGGCCCACAGGGCAGCCACCCCATACCTGCCGTCCCACTGTATCCTTCCACTTTCAGCTTGTAGCGACTCTTGGCGTCCCCCACGCTGAACCTGTCATAGACCGCGTAGGCCGACTCCCCATGGTCCTGCAGGTCCACCCGGAGCTCATACTGCCCTTGGGCTGTGATTTTGCTCAGGTTATCCAGTCCTATGGATGACAGACAAGGGAAGCTGAGGAAGGACAAGTAGCTGAGGCATCAGGGGAATGCTCAAAAGAGTTGGGTTTGAAAACTGATCTGCTTTCTGCTGGTGTAATGCCAGGCAAAGCAGATGTGATGTTTCCCAATCTCAGGTGAAAACGGTTTGACACCTTTGATCATCAATCTCCTATAATAAAGGCGATAATATCATGAACATGCCCTTTACGCTCCAACGTCTCTAGCTGATGTTAAGACAATGAATTACATTGGGGCAGGGAGTCCCAGGCTCAGGCAAGGGGGCACAGTATGACGCTCTGTGCTGACAGGTTGCCAGAAGTGTCCATGACATGTGTGTATGTAGCGGTTACTTGGAAAACTTCAAAATATATCTTGTTTATTGGCTGGGTAGCTACGGATAAACTGTACAATCTTCCTGTAGAACTGTTTGCTCATGTGCAAAGTGGGACTTCTGCTCTTGACAGGGTGTCCTGTGAGAAACTGTGCCCATGGAGATCAAGAAGGAAGCAGTCTAGAACACCACTGAAGTCAGCTCTGTGACTAACCCAGTGACTGGCTGAATGCTGGGCTAATTCACAAGGCCTGGCTTGGTCTACTCTTATTTTTGGTGATCTGGAGCAGTTAATTATTCTGACATTCTGTGTCTCCTGCAGAGCACCTTCCTTTCTAATCTGTTCCTCTCTCCATAGATCACTGCATGAGGAAAAAATGACCAAAAAGGTCAGAAACAGCGATATCAAACACAAGCTTCCAAGGCTCCATTACCAAGCCAGAATTCTTCTCTGCGGTCCCCAAATCCAGCAGCATAGGCTTTCCAGTTTCGGTAGAAATCTTCACGTCCATTTTTGCGTCTCAGGAAAACCTGTCAGTGTAATCAGTGAATGTGAATACACTTAAAGTGATAGAAGAAGACAGAGGCTGTACTTTGGAAAGAAGGAGCTAGAGGCTGTGGGAAGGAGACCCCTCTATCCTCAGCCCTGTTCATTGCTTATTTAACATGTGACTTTGGCCTTGCCACCTCCTCTCTCTGAGCCTTGGGGTTCTGAAAACAAGTTTTGAACATGCTACCCAGTTCTGGGTGACAGTGATGCACCAGTGCATCTCAGAGGTTTTTATAATTGGTCACACTGATGTTAATAATGGAGCAGAGGTTTGGGGGATGGGGAAAATGCCTTAAAAATAAGGTTTATTAATAAAAATCATTCTATGTGGCCATATAGTGAGAGGATTGAAATAAATCCAGAAACAATTTTAGTACATGCCTGGTTGATACTAAATGCTCATCCAGAGCTAGTTATTTTTAACTAGTAGGTTTGGTCATCAGTGTCATTCATATTAGAGTTGTTTGAAGAGAATCAGAGAAGACAGTTTATAAAACAATTTTTTCCCATGCCAGTTTTTGGTAGACAATCTCATATTTTGAAGACAGCCTCCTGCTGGCCTGGAAGTCACAGAGATCCACCTGACTCTACCTCCCAAGTGCCGGGATTAAAGATATGAGCCACCACACCCAGCCAATCCTGTGATACAATTTATACCAAGGTTTTTCTTCCCACCTTCCATCCTTCCTCCTTTCTTCCCTCTCCCCTCCCTTTTTTTCTGACAAGGTCTCATATAGCCAGGCCTCAAACTGGATCTCAAGATGAGCTCACACTTCTAACCCCTCTGCCTCTACCACCTGAATGCAAATATAACATCTAACACCATGCTTTATTTGGTACTGAGGACTGAACTAAGGGCTTTATACATTCTAGGTAAGTATTATGTTAACTGAACTACTTCCCCAGCCTTCTTTTATATTTCAATAGACAATTCTGAGTGGCCTTCATGTGATAGACACAATCTTTCAAAATCTTGCACATAGATGCCAGAGTGCACAGAGAGGAGACTTGCCATTTCTTCTCTCCGACCCCTTTCTGAGACCTCTGGAGTCTACTGTGGTACTCACGATCCATCCGCCTCCATCTGAGGTCATATCACAGAAGACTTCCAGGGCCTGGGCTTTGTCGCCATTTAGATAAATAGTATAAAGGCCAGAGGTGGTGTCACCATTCAGCATTGCTTGGGAGCAGTCTCTGGGGAATGGGTACAGGAGTCCAACTGCAGAATAAAAGGAAAGAGAGACTCTCAGAGCAGAAGGACGGGATAGGAGCTTTGAGACCAGACTCAAGCTGTTCCGTGCCTAGATTCATACAGCCAAACAACCCAACCTACCTGAGTCCCAATGTCTTCATGCTGAAGGACAAGGGAACTTACAGTGAACTTAACACTATCAGGGCCATATACTGAGCTAGGGATTCAAACATGACGCCTTATTTATCACCCTGCACAAGGTACTTGTAAGAAGGGTTGGTACTGATCATATTGTAAAAATGAAGGAACTCAACTCTACGGAATGAAAATAACTTCCTAGTTGTGCCCAGTAAATGGTGGAGATGGGGACGGAATCCAGATGGCTTCCAGTAGCCCTCCTTCCGTTCTATCAGGATGAGTGTAACAACCTCCTGCATCCACGCATATTCCCCAGGCTTCCCCGCAGCAGTAAGGAATTGATATTTTTCAGCAGTGTGTTTGTGGAGGGTTGATTCAGTGTCACAAGGTCAGATCTCAAGGCTAGGTTCCTCTCTGGGCTCCTTACTTGTGGTGAAGATGGTCTGGACCAGCTTGCTCCTCAGGGACCCACTCAATGCCTGAATCCTGGCAGTGTAGTGGGTGGATGGACTGAGGTCTGCCAGGCTATAGGAGGTGGTGTCTGGCCCCACAATGACTTCCTAATGGAAGAAGAAAGAATAGGGCAGGTTGGTCATGGGCATTCTCAGAGGATAGATGATGAACTTATTTACTACTCACCCATATGTTCATTCACTCTACAAGAATCTACCCAGTACTCACTTTATGCCAGACCCTGTGTGCATACCTGGAAGGTCAGAGATAGGAAGAGAGTGGGTCCTGGGGGCAGAAAGGCAGAGGAAGATAAAATAAGATGCAGGCAATGCTCTGCTTCAACTGTAGTTGGTTTTAGATGGGGAGGAGGGGAAGGAAGTGGTAGCAAATGAGAAGGGCTGAAAAGTTTTTGGACAAGATTAAGCTGTTCGGGCTTAAGAAGCTTAAGCTGAGGGCAAGAAGTATTGTACAAGGGCCAAGGGATATTGAGAGCATTTAGGTCACCAGTTCCTAAAGGAGTTTTTTTTTTTTTTTTTTTTTTTTGGTCACAAGCTTTAATACAGCCTGAAACCTGGGCTCCTTCCCAGACTGACTGAATTATGAGAGAGGGGGTAGGAGGCTGGCCAGATGCATATTTAGGAAGCCGGGAGACAGGCTGGAGAGCTCTTGAGTGATAAAACGATGATAATACATCAATGCGTAGGGCTGAATAAAGGCTTGAGCTAACCCAGTGTTCTTCTAGAACAGAGATTTCTGGAAGGGACAACTGTGTGGCCCATTCTAACTGTGCGTGTCTGCGGCTGATCCTTGGGCTGTTGTCTAGGTTGGTAATGATTGGGTTCAGCGGTAGGAGATCATTTTTTACAACTACTCACTAGGTCACAATTCTTATTAGCAGATGATCTTGGTGGCTGGAACTGGAATCCAGTCAACATTATGGTAAATCATTCACAAACTCTATAGCCCCATTGATGTAGCTGACTGGGTTTATTCAATTAAAGGTCAGTATGGAGGCCCCTGGAAGATTCTTTCACATCCTGGGACTGGGGGAATCTGTTACTCAGAGGTTTCCAATGGGGGAGGTGAATATCAGAGAAGCTGAGACTTGCTACTACTCCACAACTTGTTGGTGGCAGAGGACAATGTATCCTGCTAGTCTGCTAGCACCAGATCCAGGATTCTTTTCCCATACACTAATTGATTTTCTTGAGTGAGATACATAAACCTCAGATTGGTCATTCAAGAAAGCAAATGTGGATGGGTGTCCAC
The DNA here is from genome assembly GCA_009823505.1 of Rhizomys pruinosus. Taxonomy (NCBI): domain Eukaryota; kingdom Metazoa; phylum Chordata; class Mammalia; order Rodentia; family Spalacidae; genus Rhizomys; species Rhizomys pruinosus. The sequence continues at coordinate 4,629,315 of VZQC01000005.1, read as the reverse complement.
CGAATGCCAGTAACTCAGTGACATTGGCCTGACTCTCAGGTTTGGTCCCTGGAGAGAGATTAGCAGTCAGTACACAGCCAGGCTCATTGAATTGCCTGAGGCTACCTTGGCCTGTCAGCTCTCTAGGCTACTATGCTGAATCCTTTAGGCAATGAGGAGAGCCTGAACTGAGACTCTTATCCAGGAAAGCACACTGCTAGAATGCCAGATCTGCAGGGGGCCTTAGAGATTTGTGAATTAAATGAACTCATTTTACAGATGGGGAAACTGACCCTGGGAAGATAAAGGGTCAGCTCACTTTACACTGTGAGTTGGTTCATTGTACACCAATTTCAGAAAGGCTGTGGTGGTGATTCTAGAAATGTGATTGGAAATACCTATTTATCTCTGCTTGCTTTTGATATCTGCCAAATGCAGAGTCAAGAAATATAAATAAGTCATGAAAGCAGAAAAATGAGGAGGAGGAGGAAGAGAAAGGAGATGATAGTAGACAAGTCTTATCAACAGACCCTTGGTTGATAGGGGGCTGGTAGAGTAATCCCCCGAGGGGACAATGGAGAGAGCTGGTGGCTAACTAGAGTGGGCAGGACACAGGAGGTTGGCTGATGTGTGCCATTGGATACGGCAAGTTCCTAAAGAATGTGTACAGCAAACAGCCTTTGAAGATAAGGTGGGATATGGCCCAACACAGGTTCAGTTTGTTTTGGAAGTTAAATTCCCCAGCTCTCTTCATCTGCTCCCAGACCAGGTAGAAGGGTGATCTTCATGCTCTTGAGAGGCTGGGCTAGAGATTCAAATCTACCAGCATCACCTAGTGAAGAGGTCAAGTCAGTACGGTAGAAGCAGAAGATGTAATGAAGTGTGCACACAGTAAGAGTCCAAGCTGTATGAGCCAGAGCTACAAGTTGCTGGATACTTGCCCAATCTCTCTACACTGAACCCTACCATTGCCAAACCCTCATGTACATGCGAACTTCCAATGTTCTTCATTCTTGGCTCAAGTTATAAAAGGATAAACCAGGACCAATGGACATTGGGAAGAAGCTTCAAATATGAAAACAGGAGACCTAAACCAAACAACCAAACCAAACCATAGCAACCAAAGTAGAGAAGCTTGGAAGCAATATAATGCAAGTTGTTGCCTAAAACAATGCAAATTGCAAACTAAACTAGCAACAATATTTTGGAAGCAAAGAGAATGATACATGAAACAGAAACAAGATGCCAGAAAAAGATGAGTGTTAAGAGAATAAAGTAAGAGAACTTAGATAAACAAAGTGCGGTGAACAAAATGAAAACTCAGGAACAAGAGTGGAGGGGAAAGTTTAGAAAATATCTTTCACTTGTCTGAAGTTGCAAAGTTATGATAAACTAAAAAGTACAAGAGAAAAGTTCAAAAGGGGAGAGAATACAGGTAGTATTAAGGACAGATGTAAACAGTGGTAACAAGTGACATCATAAAGATGTGCTGAGATGTATCACAGTACCCCAGTTAATGACACCATTTGCGACATAATGTGGCAAAGATGCAAAAGATGCTATTGGTCCCTTCTCAATAAACTATTAAATGACCCTGAATCCAACTCCTAAATGTCAAGTCTGATAAACAGTGGCTTTTGATCTTGGCTACCTATCAGAAATTGGGTCTGGTTAAAATAAGAGAGGCTAGAAAGCATGACTCACAGGGTCTGGTACTATAGCCAGTTTCTACTAATTTATTTTTAGGTCCCCAGTTGCTTTATAGTGGAGAAACAACATCAGGTAATTCTTCCCTATTTCGAAGTTTACAGGTATATTTTGCTCAACAATAGGGAGTGACTTCAAGATACCTTGACTGTACCATCCACAGATTCATAGACTAGGAGGTAACCGGTGACTGATGCCCGGGGAGGTCTCCAGGTGAGGAGGGCAGTTTCCGACTGAACCTCAGTAGCAGTCAAGTCCCTTGGAGAATCAAGGTCTGAAGAAGATAATTCATATCAGTTAAGTCAGCAAGTATATGACTGAGTACCAGAAGGGGGTTCAAGTCCCTTCCCTAATAATGAATGCCATTGGGGGCAAGAACATTCCCTGACTGAAGATGAGAAAGTTGATCCACATGATCTCCAAAGACAAGTTACATATGATTCATATCACTAAGGGCTGGGTGTCCATGAATCCAAAGCAATTCTGGTTGGCTCTGCTTGGATTTTAGGAGAAAGACACATTTTTGAAGATCATTATCAGTATTGAGACCCTCAGGACTGGTAGGGGCTAATATTGACCCTTACTCCAACAGAGGGGAATCCCTTACTTCCCTAATTTTCTGAACTTTGTAAAAAGATCTCAATACATAAAAATGCGCAGCTAAGAAAACCTGCCTGAAAAATCTTGCTCTTTAAAAATATTTCCCTGTCTGGAACATGTATCATTAAATACTGGGTTTAGGGCCAGTAGGGGCTGTTTTTCCACTTTAAAAAAACTCTCCTTTAAAAAATCTTTTCCTCATCCATTTGGAGAAGCGGGTCATTTCAGTTCAAGAGGAAATGGTATGTTTCTTTGGGTCTTGATTGAGTAGGCACTGGTGAATTTAACTCACGCTGATGTCATTACATTGCAAGGGTCTGACTTGAGGAAGAACAGGAGAGGGGTTGCGGTTTAAGACTCAGGCTGTGGGTGGGCGTTTCAGAAATGATGACTTCCTGAGGCTGGAGAGAGGGCTCAGCAGTTAAGAGCTGCTCTTCCAGAGGACCTGGGTTCGGTTCCCAGCATGGTGGCTAACACCATCCATAACTCCAGTTCAAGGGGATCTGCTGATTTCTCCTGGACTTAGTGGACAAGGCATACACGTAGTGTACTTTCATACATGCAGGAAAAATATTCATACACATAAGATTAAAAAAAAAAGAAATTTTGGGGCTGGAGAGATGGCCTAGCGGTTAAGAGCGCCGACCGCTCTTACAGAGGACCCGGGTTCGATCCCCAGCGCCCACATGGCGGCCGAGAGCCGTCTAAAACTCCAATTCCAGGAGAACTCCAGCTCCAGGGGAATCCGAGACCCTCTTCTGACCTCCGCGGCATTGCATGACACGGGTGCACAGACCTGCATGCAGACAGTACGTTGATACACATACAGAAATAAAATAAAATAAAAAAAAAATAAAAAAAAAAAAAAAGAAATTTTAACCTCCATCCAGTCTGAGTATCTTTGTACCTGTAGTGAACTTGGTTGTGATGGTGGAACTCTTTTGGGGTCCTTTCTCTGCAAAAATCCTCAGCGTGTACTCTGTGGCAGGCTCGAGGTCAGCTAGTTCATATTCCACTGTATTCCCAGACACTGTGCGTGTGACTTCTGGCACTAAGCATGAAGCAAACAGCGAGGCTGTTACCTCTTGGCAAACAGCGAGCAGGCCTCCTTCTAAGACAAAACCTTTCGGTGACCCTGCAGCAAAGCAGGTCTGAGTCGTGAGATGACTCACATGTACAAAGGAAGGGTCATATGGAAACTGGATTTTTCCAGGCACCAGATCACAAAGACATGAAGCTGGGGGTCAAGGATATTTTCTCACATGGTATACTGTCTGGAAAAGCTTTGTAGCTGAGACACGGGAATGCGATATAGGAGGGGGTCTCAGGTCCCATCTCAGGGCCTTGGGCTACTCAAATTTAGTTTGTCCCATTGCCTGCTCTTCCCCCTTTTGTTTCCTGCTTGCATCCTCTTATAAGTTACCAGATGCTGTCATGTCAATGATCACTGAATCCTCAAGGCTGAGCAGTCACAATCATCATAGATCCCAGAGTCTGATGACAGCCTCTTAGGACCATTGGTTTCTTCATTGCCAATGGGGGAAACAAACTATTGTGCCTTGGGAAAATACTGATCTTCTAATCATAGAGGATCCCAATTCTGCTTTGTTAAGATTGGGCTTCACAGGTGTGCTGGATAGCTTTTGTGTTAACTTGACACACCTGGGTTGAGGGAGCCTCAATTGGGGAACTGCCTCCATTGGACTGGCCTGTGGCCACGTCTGGAGAGAATTTTCTTGATTGTTGAGTTATGTGAGAGGGCCCAACTCATTGTGGGTGGTGCCACCCCTGGGTGGTTCTGTACTGAATAAGAAAGCAGGTTGAGCATGGGCCAGGGGAGCAAGGCAGTAAGCAGCGTTCCTCCATGGCCTGTGCTTCAGCTCCTGCTTCCAGGTTCCTCCCTGAGTTCCTACCCTGGGCTCCCTCAGTGATGAACTGTGACCCAGGAGATATGAACCAAATAAACCCTTTCCTCCCCAAGTTGGAATTGGTCAGAGTGTTTTGTCACAGCAATGGAAAAGAGAACTAGAACAACAGGCATGGAATTTTGCTATTTAAACTGGGAAAGATCCCTGCCAACTAGGACAAATTGGGCACCATACCCTACTGTGCCTCTGGCCTAAGCTCCTTGTTAGTCCTGAATCCCAAATTTCCAGGACTCCTACCAACTGTACACTGTTTTAGGGGAAGTAACACCATCTTCCTGATTCTGAAGACTTTCCTCACAGAGAATAGAAAGAGTAAAATGAATAAACCCAATTTCTCCCCCCTCCTACCCCACCTTTTCTCTGTCCTCACAAAGAACTTCTTCAGGTTGCTGCCAGGGTTGAATTAAAAATGTCAGAGGTTCCAGGCATGAGTTGTGGCATCATCTTATATTGTCAGTAAAGGCAGAACAATACTGAACCATAACATATGAAATTTATATTTACTTGAAAATTAAAATGGCAAAATAATTTCTAGAATAGCTCAATATAAAAATAAGGATGCGTTTATTGAAAGGGGCACTATTTGCATTCGATTTTACTTTCTGGTGACAGTGGTTGACTGGTGTACTTCAAGCAAGAATTTAATCTGCCCACTGGGTAAGTTGGTACCGATGGCTGCAAAAATAGGAGGAAAAAAAATCTGATTTTCCAATTAAATTTGTTCCAACTAAGCTTTCTGCTGGCCTCTGAAAAGCCTTGGTACCCCAGGAGCATGTTATGTAGTCTGGTTACGATTTTCAGTTCTGGATTCTTTGTGAAGGAGGAGCGCTGCTTGCTAGAAAAGGTGTTCTACTCTGACGTGTTTTGGATGTGAAATGTGTCCCCCCGGTAGCCTTGTGCATTTGAACACTTGGTCCCCAGTTGGTGTTGTTGTTTGGGGAGGGTGTGGGGGCTCTAGGAGGCAGAGCCTTGCTGGAGGAAGTGGGTCAATCCAGTCAGGTCTCTAGGGCTTTTTAGAGCCTGGCCCCATTTCCTGTTTACTCTGGGATTCCTGACTGTGGATGCAATGTGACCGCCTGCTTCCCCCTCCTGTTTTCCTGTCTTCTCCACCTGCTGCCACGTCTTCCCTGCCAGATGGGATGAACTCCAACCAGAAGCCAGAAGAACCCTTCCTCCCTTATGTTAATTGTCAATATTTTGTCACAGAAACTAGAAAAGTAAAAACCATGCACTTGAAGAGGAAGATTGGCCAGGGACTCACGCAGAGCCTTGAGAGACACCTGCTCATGTTTTTCCTCCTTGAATGGCTTATCCGATTCTCTTGAGGATGTGTGGAGAGCTACAAGAACACTTTCCCAAAGCACATATGAGTTTTTTTCACCCCCAACACAATGTACCATGTTGAAAGAATGGGGAGATTTTGCTGTAAGACAAGCACTCACTAGAGTGATAAGAATCTGAGACATGACTGTACCTCTCTCCCCTGTGTAGGAGATGACATAACTGTCCACAGTAGCAATTGCCGGCTGCCACATAGCCAAGGCTTCTGAATCTGTGATGTTGGCTGTCACCAGGCCAGATGGGCCATCCAGAGCTGCAGAGAAAGGTGGACGGAGAGGGCTTGGTCATGGTGGAGAATGACATCAAGAGGACAGTGGCCTTGCTAGTGTGAGTTCTCAGGATCAGGTGCAAGGAAGAATAGGAGCCATCCTGACCTGGCTTTACAGCACCACTCCTTTGCATGTTGGCTGGGTTAGCCTGGGTCTCTATTTCTTCACCTGTAAAATGGTCACGATAATACCAGCTGGGTTCTTCCTCAGTGTTATTTTTTTTATTTTATTTTTTTATGTGTGTTATTTTGATTTCCACATGACATTATGAATGGGCAAGTGTTGGGGTGCTGAATGTGTGACAAGGGTTATGATCAGAGTTCATTTCCTCTTTGCCGAGAAGGGAATGTACAGAGTAGCCTTGCATGGTCAATATTGGCCCAGGTTTTCATGGGCTTTGGGTGAAAAGTTATCATTTGGAGGCTTTGTGTCTCAGATTCTACGGTGTCATGTTGTCTCTGGCTTTCTGTCCTTGGGAGGGTGTGCTGGATAGCTTTAGGGTCAATTTGACACACCTGGGTTAAAGAATTTCCTCTATTAGATTGGCTTGGGGCCATGTCTGTGGAGTATTTTCTTGATCGTTGAGTGATATGGGAGGGCCCAGTCCACTGTGGCTAGTGCCACCCCTGGGAAGTTTGTTGGGTATTGTATAAGAAAGCAGGCTGAGCATGGGCCAGGGGAGCAAGCCATAAGCAGTGTTCTTCCATGGCCTGTGCTTCAGACTTTGCTTCTAAGTTCCTGCCCTGAGTTCCTAGCTTGGGCTCCCTCAGTGATGAACTATGATCCAGGAGATGTGAGCTAAATAAGCCCTTTCCTCCCCAAGGTGGTATTGGTCAGAGTGTTTTGTCACAGCAATAGAAAGGAAACTACAACGGAAGGTCATCTCAGTTTTTTTCACTTGCCAAAGGGCTACCATTGTAAGAATTGACTATATAATGCATGTAAAACATGCTGAGAAAAGCTCTTGGGATTTCTACTATTCATAATATAGTATTAAAGTTTTTGGTTCTGTAATTCTAAGCAGGAAGATCATGAGTTCAAGGCCATCTTGGTCTACGTAGTGAGACCGTTTCAAAAACCAAAACCAAAACCAAAACAATGAGCAACAACAACAACAACAACAACAACAACAATAAAAGAAGTTCTTTAGAACCTTAGCAATGATTTTCAAATGAATGGTATTGACAACAGATATTCCAGGGATGGTAATCCCAGACTTCTTTTAATGGACCACTTTCCCTGCCCAGTGTCTCTTTCTTGGTGGCCTGAAATATAGCATCTCTCTCTTGTTTTTTGTACTCAAAACCCAATTCTCCTGTGATGGCTTAAAAAATGAGGGCCACTATCATCAGCTCACTTCACAGATGGGCACCCAAACCTCAGAGGATTGCCCTGAGAGTCAGGACATGACTAAGCGATCCAGGGAGCCCACATCATCCCCTTCAAGTGCCTTCCTGCCTCATCGTGAATGGACAGAACCTCCTTTAAGTGGTGGTGACAATGAGGCTTTGGAAGGCGACACACCCAGCTTTTGTGTCTGTTGCTGTGGAGAATCATGAATGAAAGATTTCTTTGGGAAAACAGAGGCCTGAGGGGAGGGGCGGACAGGACTCTGGGCCAAGATGGGGCATCGTAACTGCACAGTATCAACTCTTGTAAGCAACTAGGATATTTTTGAAATTTCCTGGGAGGTCTATTCTTTCAATCCCTTAATGGACTGGGTTGGATAATTCGTCTTATCTCAAAGGATAAGTTGTTCAGAGAGGGTGATGTCTAAAGAGAAATTTTTCATTTCATTCCTCATCAGTGCAATTCATCATGTCCCCTCCATTATAGCAGATGGTACAAATCAGGTTTTAATAGGAAAATGACCTTTAATTTTAAAGGGCCGGTATGGTCGGAAGTCAGCGTGACCTTGTTCAGTTTTGGTTTCTCATTTGTTAGTTACATGGCTTTGTAATTTCCTCATGTCTCAGGTGTAAAGTGGGAAAGAAAGCAGTAGAGGGGATGCCACGTGCAGAGCTGGGAAGCAGTGTCTCAAATGCTGGGCTCCAAACAGAAAGTGCCCACTTGAGATCCCTCACCATCCAATAACTGGGGAAACATCTACTCTGAGGGTCTTCACAGTGGCCCCATACAACAGAGAGAAGGATGGAGGTGATGGATAAACAATTACACTTCCAGACCCTTATAATGCCCAGTGAGGGAACCAGAGTTGTGGCCGTCATACAGGGAAGGGAACCGGATCTCAGAGAAATGAACTAAAAGAGCTCGTGTGAGTAACGTGGGAAATTAGGATTTCAACTCAGTTCAGTATGATTTCCAGACTTAGAGGCTTTTCCACAATAGGCAAGGAAATAAGAGTCCTGAGGAGGTTTGGGATACTCCTGAGGTTCAGGATGCCTCTGAGGTTTGGGATGCCACCAAGGCACAGAATGCCCCGGAGGCTCAGGATGCCCCCCCCCCCAGGTTCAGGATGCCATCCTTCCTCAGGATGTAAGAACCTGAGGAAGGGCCAGAGGGAGACACTAAGTAAACATTTCTACAGTACTGAGTCATGAGCCATAATGGTTGTGCCAGAGATGAAGTGACAACCAAAGTGTCTCTGAACAGCCAAACCAAAGCCCAGCACACCTGTAGTGAGTGACCCTGAGACTGGATCACTTTCCTCGAAACCCTTCATGGCGATGACGCTGACGTGGTACTCCATTCCTGGGACGAGCTTCACCAGCCGGGTCTGAGTCTGTGTTCCATCCACGGTCACCATGGAGGGGGCACCTGGAGATGGGGGAATGCAAGAGTGGGAATGGGGATCTCACTGACTCCTGTTCACTGTAGCCTCCAAAATGGTTGTATCCAATTTGGAAATGAAATTATGTCTTTGTCCAATTCCAATTTCTTGACTTCCTCTCATTTTCTTCTAGCTCTGGCACGAAGGAAAAGGCCTTACTTTTTGTATGCTTTTTTCCATTGGTGCATTTGCCAGAAACCAAGCCAGGAAAGTCAAAAATCATGAAGTCACAGCATACTACAAATGGCAAATTTCCTTCCGGGAAAGAGCTGGAATGTTTTGTGAATTTTGTTTTCTTTTCTTTACTTTCCCCACCATGAACTGTACGGGAAACCTCACTATGTGAAATGTACACATGAACTACTTACTCATTGACCTGACAGGATGATACAGACTCCTTTATTAGAGAAAAACCTATTCCTGACAAAAGGGGGGGGGGGTAACAGTTAAGTTTGTGCTCTTGCGTTTATTAGGAAGTCTGGAATTTATGTTTCTTAGAATTTCAGGGTTGATGAAAAGTTTGCACACCAGCTGGCCAAACTCCACATGTGGACACTATAGTGTTCGTCTCTTTACACACCTCCAATAACAGACAGCCTACTACCTGGCAAAATGTCTTTGGAGTATACTTCCTTCCCAACGACTCCATCACGCCTGTGTGTTCTGAGCTCCAATTCAGAACTCTGCTCTCAATTCCCCATCTGAAAGTTAGATGAGGCAGATGTGGAAGCCAGGGACAAAACCTCACATCTGACCAAGAGTAGCTTTTTAGATGACTGTCCTCAGAGGAGGATAAAAAATCAGCTTACAACATAGATTCTCTTGTCACTGTGTTCACACAATACCGGGGATCTATTTCTTGTAGAATTTTGGAATTTCAAGGCTGGAAAGGTTGTTAATAAAATGACTTTCCTGAAGATAATTTCTTCCAAAGATCTTATAGAAGTTTATAAATGAAATGTCTCCAGATGATCTCCGAAAAAAAAGAAGAGTTCATGGCTATGATGCTTCAAGGGAGAAGGTGTAAGAGAACTCGGGGTCTCATCTCATTCACTATTTAAACCTAAGCACACTCTCTTCCCACTACTTCTCTCTGCAGGCCCCTTACCTCCTGTCATGGGCACATAGGTAATCCGGAAGCTTTCCACCTGGGCAGTGGGTGCCATCCAGCTGACAGTGGCTGCATTTTCAGAGATGTCTGAGAACATGATTTCCTTGGGAGAGCCCATGGCTGTCAACGAGAAAACACAACAGAAGCCCAGAAGCATTATCTATATTGTCCACCAGTATTTTTTTCCTGGAGTCCTTATTCAGGATAACGTAGTATTTAGAGTTGATGTATGAGCTAAGCTGTTGGAATGAACAATATATAATCTGTGTTCACATTATCCGAAGTAAAAAAAAAAAAAGAAGAAAGAAAATAATCACTCTAGGGACAAGGAACAGAAGTGAAGTTTGAACAGTCACTTGGATTCACTCAAGGTAAGTGTCAGCAATTAAGCTAACTTCTAAAGAAATGAGGACAGTAGCTTCACAGACCAGACTAGCTTCTTTTTCCTTTTTATTTTTAGCATTTTAAAAATCTTTGCTTTCTGCTTTCTTTTAATAGCCAATGGTAAGACACGGCAAGTATACAAATCTTCATTTATAAGGCTTAGTTCTCACCTAGAACACTGAGATGAATGTGTGTTTGTACCCATCACACGCAGGAACAAAGTACGCCTGCTTTCTGTAGCTAACATTCTTGCGATGGGACCTGGGACCTATCTGGATCTCTGGATTGAGCAGCTGAGCCAAGTACAGCCTGGCATCCTGGAAACCAAGTTCATCTGGAAACTCACCCCTAGATCTGCAAGGAGGTTCCAAAGCCAGGGAGCAATGTCAGGCCATCACCAAAGCGTAACACTGATGGCCGCTGGGTCTACCTGTGAGAAACCCATGCCCAGGGCCATTTCTGCTCCCCTCACATTGTCTTCTCTAAACCCGGTTCCTTCGACTTCTGTGTATTTTTTGGCCTAAGATTTTGCGCACTTCAGCTGACCATGTTAACCAGAGAACGCAGGAAAAGATTTTCAGGCTCTAGGGAGCCTGCTTCCTCATCCGCTCCCTTCCTCAACCCACGTTGATCATTAATTTGGAAAGATGCAGAAGTCTGGGGAGAGAATTTTTTCCTACCCGTTTCTGTCTTTTTCTCTCATCTAAGACATCTCCTCCTACAGTTTCTTCTATGACCCGGAAACTACCCCACGTCTCTGTGGCTGCCAGGTTTTTGCCTTGTCCATGGAAAGTTCTCGAAACCACAGGGGTCTCAGGAACCTGCAAGATCTTCATTGTCCAAATACCACCGAGAGGCTAGGCAACCTGAGGCAAGTCCCTTTACCTGTGTGCGCTTCAGTGTGGAAAGCGGTACCCACAGGAATGTTCTGAGGATTAGTGAAGATGGATAGAAAACCCCTAGTCTGGCCTCTGCATGCAGAATATTCATGAAACATGCTTGCCTTCTCTATTTTCTTCCCATGTAACCCTTTCCTCCAGATGCCACCCCAACCTTAGGGTATTACCCAGGAAAGTTCTAGGAGTCTATCTAAAACAGATGTACATCAACATTGGCTTGGATGACTCCCCTCTGCCTACACTGTTCACTTACTTTTGCTTGAACTGAAAATCTTAGTGGTTTGTACAGGTTATGAAACATTTTAGACATTGTATCTTATAACCAAAGCTTTCTTCTCTAGATTCCAGGTTTTTTTTTTTTTTTTTTTTTTTTTTTTTTTTTTTTTTTAAACTGAATTTTTTTTTTTTTTTTTTTAATGAAGGGTCTCCCTGTAGCCCCAGCTGTCCTGGAATTCACTATGTAGACCAAGCTGGCCTTGAACTCACAGAGATCCACCTGCCTCTGCCTCCCAAGTGCTAGGACTAAAGGCATGTGGCACCACACCTGGCTAGACTCCGGTTTTCCTATCAATAAAATGCTATAAGATTGAGTGGCCTCATCCATTACACACTTAGAGGAATGTGCTTGATAGAAGTACACATTTACCTAATTGAAGGATTTTTGTTTTTGTTTTTTAAATTGAGTCTGATTGTAAAGAAAGTACTACCTGGGTCTCCCCAAATTTTCTGCCTATCTATGTGTGCGGTTTGCATATGTTGAGGTGCACATCCCTGTTAACATGACTGTGGAGGAATTCCAGAGAGTGTGGGCAAGAGAGTTTTGTACCAAAGAACTTCCCAGGTGTTAAAAGCCATTTGCTATTTTGCTGTGTCACTTTCCGTCATGAATAGGGACCTTAACTGAAATAGAACTTTTAACTATTAAAAAGTTAGGGAAGGGCTGGGGAGATAGCTCAGGTGGTAAAACTCTTTCTGTGGAAGAGCAAGGATCTGAGTTCAGATGCCCAGCATCCATATAGGCTCTGGCTGGACATGGTAGCCCACCGGCAATCCCAGCTTTCAAGAGACAGGAAAGATAACCAGAGGAAGCTAGAGCTACACTAGGTGAACTGGTGAACTCTGGGTTTAAGTGAGAGACCGTGCCTCGATATACAATGCCAGAGGGTGATTGAAGAGGATACCCAATATCAACCTCTGGCTCTACAAGCATGAGTGTACACATGTACTTGCACTCACATACACATTTTCTGACACATGCAAGCCACACACGCGTGCGCACACACACACACACACACGTATATGTATATGCAATTTTTTTGCATATACAGGTAATGCTTTCTTTACAATCATGCAATTAAAAAAATCTACCAGGTAAAAATATAGAATTTAAAAGCTCTCAAAGAGGTTAAAAAGCTGGCAGAAGCCTGTTCTCCACATAGAACTTTGCCTGTCAAAATGTCCAACAAATTTCTTTCATTAGTGGCAATTGACAGCCATTTTAAAATAATTCCCTTTTCTACAATATTTTTTGGTCTTTTTGAGACAGTGTCTCCCTGTAGCTCCAGCTGGCCTGGAACTCACTCTGTAGACTAGGCTGGCCTTGACTCACAGAGATCCGCCTGCCTCTGCCTCCCAGTGCTGGGGTTAAAGGTGTGCGCCACCACACCCACCTTGTATACATTTTTATTAGTCATTTAATTTGCATTAGGTTTCATGATAGGCTAAGAAGATAGCTTCTGGGCTTACAGGCAAAATTTTGACATTAGAATAACCTGAACTAGAATTGCAGAATGACTTCACCTTCTACAAACACTTTAGTACAGTGGGGCTCAGGATCTGTATCTATGAAATGGGCCTGAAGATGACTCTCCCTTGGTCTGCTCATGTCTGAGACAGTCAGCAAGAGGCTGGCTGCATGTATTGCTCAGTTGGTGGCTGTCATCCTTAAGCTTCCTGGGAGAAGGTGTGAGTGTATGTCAGAGGAGTTAACTGTGAAGAGTGTGAGTCATATGGAAGGGAGGCTGGCCTAGAGGTATTTCTACAGATGTGCTGACCAGGCTCCTAGGAACAAGGTCATTATAATTCTGTGGTGTTGCTTCAAGTTCATCTATATAGTATTGGAGCAGAGGAGTTGAGAGGATGTCTGACTGGGAAACATGAGGATCCTGGGAGTAGGGATGGGATGGGAAAAGGGATATTGATTACTCTTTTGGCCTTAGGACTATAAGAGAACCCCAGGAATATATGTATTTTGACAGATCGGGGCACATCAAAGAAATATGTCCAAGTCCTCACTCTGAGCATCCTTGGTGGGTTATAGGAGTCTCTGGAAGAGGACAGCAGTCACAAGACTCAGTTGCTGGGACTAGACTACTGGCCTACTTTCCGGGGATCTTCAGGATGGTGGACAGGGCCCAGTGGAACTTATCACCACTGAGAAGAAAGAAGTTCTTCTCTAAGGGACACTCAGTGCACAAGAGAGAAGCTACTACAAGCACAGAGGCGGAGAGAAGAACAATTGACAGTCCAAGTAGCCATCAACAGGAGGAAGCTGAAGCCCAAATGAGGACTATGGGGTCCGCTCAGGCCAGGATTACCTCTGATAAGACACGCAAACACCAAGTGAAGTGAGAGAGAGTGGTGGCACACTAAAACACTGTGCTCAATTGTGTCTATTTGTATGTTTCTGGAGAGAAGAGGAAGTGGTAGTATTTATGGCCATCAGTTAGAGCCACTATGCAGGAAGACAGTCAGAGACTCCACTATACATTCTTCTTAGGTTTTGATTTTTACTGTCCATTAAAAGTAAGATTACCACTTACCAAGCATATAACAGCAAGTATTGTTATAATGGGCAAGGAAATTCTAAGTACTCACAAGTCAGGGTTATGTTTAACCATCAGGCTGACATTTGAGTTAAATTATGTATCCTAGATCAGGGATTTGAGACTTGGTCAAGGTCATACAGCTGGAGGGAGGGAGGGAGAGAGAGAGAGAGAGAGAAGAGGAGAGCGAATAGAGAGAAAACTAGCCGCATGTCTGCCCAGGGGCACATTTCTAACCATTATGATGCTTTCCTGCATCCTCTCCCTGGCTCTCCTGGGACCCAGTGGAAGGGCAGCTCTGGTCTAAGACAGAACATACTTCAAGCAGGAATCACAGCAAGCCTTCCTCAGGAGGAGGAGAGATAGCCGGGCCACAGAGTGGGATTCAGAGCAGTATGAGGGAAGAGAAGCGAGAAGGGCTGAGTAAACAAAGGGGAAACGATGAAGAAGAGAGAAGGCGAAGTTAGGCACGGCTGGCTGTGCTCGAAGCAACTCTTCTGGCCTCTCCTGGTCCTGGAGCCAGGGTGTGCAGGTGCACACGTTGATACACAGGAGTACATAAAAGCGGCACTGCACATAAGCAAATATATATATATTATGTAATGATAGAGATATAGGCCTCTCTTCTCTCTCTCGCTCTCTTCGTTCTCTCTCTCTCTTCCTCTCTCTATCTCTGTACTTCTATCATTGGCTGTGAACCCAAGGCCCCCAGAGTGGAGAGTGATAAGAGAGGACCGTCCCAATAACGGCCTACATTTTTTTCTTTTCTTTCTCCTTTTGTTCTCGTAAAAAATAAAAAAGAAACAACTCAGCTTTCCTTCTTTCTTCTGTTCTTTTTTTTCTTGTTCTTTCTTTCTTCTTTCTTTCCTTTCTTTTTTTTTCTGTTTCTTTCTTCTTTCTTTTTTCTTTCTTCTCATTCCTTTCTGTTCTTTTCTTTCTCCTTCCTTCCTTCCTTCCTTTCTTCCTTCCCTCTTTCTTTCTTTCTTTCTTTCTTTCTTTCTTTCTTTCTTTCTTTCTTTCTTTCTTTCTTTCTTTCTTTCTTTCTTTTTCCTTCCTTCCTTCCTTCCTTCCTTCCTTCCTTTCTTCCTTCCCTCTTTCTTTTTTTTTTCTTTTTTTCCTTTAGAACTTCAGGGCTTCTTGATGAAAAAACAGTAAAACAAAATCAGTAATCAGAAGTAAACTTTGGAGAGAAGTGTTTATAGACCAAGGTCAAGATCAGCCTCTCTCTCTGATCCAGAGCCATCCTGTGGGCAGCCACAGGGAGAAGGTCCCAGTTGGGGTGGAGAGCAGCTATGCTAACCACTGTACCCATGAGGAGGGGGCCGCAGAAGGAGCAGAACTTCTGCCTCACCAAATTGCTGCCTTAGCCCAACATTTTCTCAGTGTCAACCAGTGTTAGTCATGGTGTCTTTGGTGGGTTGATTCTTGGAGTTTAGTACATCCTGTCACTTGACATACTAAAATGTCTGTCTTGGGGCTAGGGAAATAACTCAGTCTGTAAAGTTCTTACAACACAATCGTGAGGACACAAGTTCAATCCCCCAAAGCCATGTAGAAAGCTGGGATGGTGTCTACTTGCCATCCAGTGACTTCAGGAGACAGAGAAAGGAGTACCCTGGAGCTTGCTGGCCTCCCAGCCTGAGTGAATTGGTAAACCTTGGGTCTCAGTGAGAGATACCATCTCAAAAACTTAAGTGGGCCTGGGGAGATGGCTTAGTGGGGAAGAGTGCTTGCTGGGGCTGGAGAAATGGCTCAGTGGTTAAGAACTCCAACTGCTCTTGCAGAGGACCTGGGTTTGATTCCCAGCACCCACATGGTGACTAACAACAGTCTTTAAGCTAGGCGTGGTGGCACATGCCTTTAATCCTAGCACCAGGGAGGCAGAGGCAGGTGGATCTCTGTGAGTTCAAGGCCGGCTTGGTTTACAGAGTGAGCTCCAGGCCAGCCGGGGCTTCAGGGAGACCCTGTCTCAAAAAATATATATATATAAATAAAGAGAGCTTGCCACATAAGCATAAGGAGCTGAATTCAAATCCCTTGTGCCCACCTAAAAAGCCAGGCACAGCCATGTGTTTACAACCCTAGTGCATGTGTGAGAAGATTTGGGGAGCTCACTGCTGTGAACCTAGCTCTAAGTTCAGTGAAACATCCTGTCTCAAGGAAACAGGTGGGGAATGATAGAACATGACACTCTTCATCCTCCTCTGTCCTCTGTGCACACATTCACATGGGCACAGGAATATACATACATATGCATATATCACACCTCACACATATATTTTCTGTGTTTGTCTCTCTGTATCTCTCTCGTCTCTCTCTCACACACACACACACACACACACACACACACACATATATCTGTTACCTGATCTTCTTATTAAAGCAATTACAATAACACTACTACCAAAATCAGCCTGCCATTTGGACTCTACTCCAAAGCTAGCTCTGTAATCTTAGGCACATGGCTTCACCTTTCTGGGTCTCACACTCTTGATGTGTCAACAGAGGAAGGTTGAGTTCTATGTGCAGCTCCCATTTGTCAGGTCCCTTTAGCTTCCTTGCCATTTTGTGCTTCTTTCCTCCAGTTCCTTTGAAACAACTGTCTCTATGCAGTGTCGTCTGGACTCTTCTCAGTTTCCTGAGTGCTCCACTTGTAGCTCTTTCCTTTTCCCCCTAAAGGGTTGTGCAAGTCTTACTATTATTGTCCTAAAACAACTATCTCTATGCAGTGTCGTCTGGACTCTTCTCAGTTTCCTGAGTGTGCTCCACTTGTAGATCTTTCCTTTTCCCTCTAAAGGGTTGTGCAAGTCTTACTATTATTGTCCTAAACACTTGCACTACTGACCATCTTTCTTTCTCTTTGACACAGATGACATGGAAAAGGGTCTCATGGCTTTGGGGGTGACTTCAGGAAGACTGTCCTCCTAGTCTCCCCAGCTCCCTCCTCCACTTTGCTAATCATGGTACTGACTGCTCAGGTGGAGCCTTTTATAACACTGATCCTTGTAGGTCTGTGTGCCACTTCTCCATCATACCCCACCTACTGCACCTTGAACATTTGACCAGAGAACATGGAGTTGTGTTCCTGGATCCATACCATGAGAAAACAGGCAGAAGGAAGAGTCTTTGGTATTCAAAATGTGCAATGACTGTCAAGATGATGCTGATGAGAGACACTGTGATTAGTTCTCTGTGAAGCCCTTGCTACGTGCCAGGCCCTATGACAGGGGTTTTATATGAATTAGCTCATCAAAACCTGCCAACCCTTCTAGGTAACTGGCATCATATTCTTTTTGGTGTAAAGACTTTCCACAGAATTTAGGATAACACAGTCTAGGATTGAAGGATCCAGAACCTGAACACCAGTCTGTCTGCATGCAAAGCTCTTGTAATCACCCAGCCATTCAAGAAGTGCCCCAGAGTCATGACTTTCCTCTTTCCTCTCCTGTTTGTTTACAGTACCTGTTGTTGCTATGGCACTGACTGGCTGGGATCGCCTTCCATTGCTTATTCCATAGAGTTCGATTTCATATTCGGTGGCCTCTCTGAGACCTGTTATATCCCTGGTACGTTCGGGGGAAGAGAGGGTTATTTCCTGTGGTTCAGATTGCTTTTTGGTATCTCTGATTCTGAGAACAAAACTGTCGAATATCCCATCAGCAGTCCAGGACAGACGGAAACCATCTGGGGTGGCATCTGAAACTAGAAGGTTGTCAACTTCCGGTTCAGCTTCTAGAGGGAGAGAAGATGGTGAAGGAGAAGGTTATTCAATAGCCAGAGTAACTGTCTCCCTGGTGGGCGTATCAGATCGCAGTGATGCCTGGGCTTTCAGAGACAGAGGTGTCCTGATATTGGAAGATGAAATCATTCCAGATTAACAAGTCCAGCAGGGCTAAGGGAAGGGAAAGGTAGAATTGACACATTCAATACAAGCCAAATATATGCTTGCATTTGTGAGTTTTGTCTAAAAGCAATTGTATTAATCCACATCAGGACTCAGCACTAGCCCCTCCTGTATATTATTAAACAAGTTCAAAGCTGTAAATTGTTTACATTTGCTTTCTGTCTTCCAGTGGCTGGGTGCCCATGCACTGTGAGCTATTTTTCTTTTCTTTTTGAAAAGACAAATAAACCAGCCTTAATGATCTGTGGAGCTGTCCCTGACAATGCTGATGATTATATTTCCCTTGAGAATGAGCAAAAGGACTTTTAAACTGTTAAGATCTTTTGCTTTGCTCTCAGACCTGATCTACTAAAGAAGCTTCCTACTCATGCCTTTCTTTCCTGTTTGATTTCTTTTCTTCCGAATTTAGCCATTAAGAAAGTGTTTAGATGATAGAACTGAGGCTTAGGACATGCATATTTCTAGCTGTGGGTTTGCTTTGGACTTCCTTAACTAGACAAAACTCAAGGTCAAAGTGAATTTGGAGCTGAGTTTCCCAAAATGTGTTCAAAGTAAATGATTCCTGTTTGATCTCCTTCTTTTAAAAGGTATTTCTCGTTAAATAAGTTTGGGAAATATTGATGTCTTGGAGAGACAAAAATCAGAGTTGAAAAGTCTTGTTGTCAAACTTGCTTCCAAACTTATTTGAACATGAAACTTTACTCAATAAAAGCTTTGAATAGTCTTTAGGGTTTGTAATCTCCAGAAGGACTTTGGGAAACACAGACTTTTGACTGTTAAGGTTGATAATATGATATTTCTGTAAGGATTATTATGGATTTAGTCTGTGTTGAAGAATCGCTATGATATTGGCTTCTTACTAATTTAATAAATTCCATTTTTAGTTTTCCAATGACAAGATCACTGAATAAGTTGGTTAAGATGACATGTTGAGACTTAGAGACAGTAAAAGTTTTAAGTATCTTCAAAATATACTCATCAGTATATTTCTCCTGAGAAGGCTGAAATGCAGCTGGGGACTAGCGGGATGACCACATAGAAAGGAAAACTGCGTAAGCACACCAGAGTTAAAGGCAAGACATGGACTAAAGGTCTTGTAACACCAAAGGGACACATTTCCACCTTCTCATTTCTGGAGTGGGCGTGAGAGTGCTCATTAGATAAATGAAACAAGGAAAGTGTGTGAAGAACATGAAAAAACAGACCACGTCTATTGATTAAATATGGGATATGGACAAAGATGTTAAAATCATGGTGCTCCTGTAGACAGACTACATGGAAAAGGACGAGGAAGAGGAGAGAACGGCTCACTTGAATCGAAATACCTGTGATAGTCTCAGCCCTCAAGGGCTTGGTTTGGTGCCCTTGCGTGAAGCCAGAGACTGTGACCTCATAGCCAATGCCAGTTATGAGGCCTCTAAGCTCCAGCTTCCTCTGGGTTCCTGACAGTATGAATTCTTGGGGGTCCAGCAGCTTCCCAGAATCCACCACCGATACTAGAAAGCTGTCAAAGGCATTCTCCAATGCCATCCAGGAAACTGTGAACCCGTAGGGATTAATGTCGGAAATGGTTAAGTTTTCCAGAAGGGGCAAGGCCTCTGAAAGAAGGGAGGAGTGAAAATGACTCAGGTTAGCAGCATGGCCTGCTGGGAAAGCACGTCTCCACGAACGCCGACAGATCTCCAATCAATTATTCCACGAGTTATTTGCTTAGTTACAGAACACTGAGTAAGAAAACCTTACTCAGTGGGGTTTTAGAGATGGGTCAGTGGTTCAGAGCACTGGCTGCTCTTGCAGAAGACCCAGGTTTTTTTTCTTAGCTCCCACATGGTGGCTAACAACCACTTCCAGGAGACCCAATGTCCTCTTCTGACCTTCACAGGCATTGCACCCATGGGTATACTTATACACATTCAGGCAGAATACTCATCCACATAAAATAAAAATAAATAAATACAAATATAGAAATCTTTGCCTGATAGTGTTATGTACAGTAATTATCTTAACAAGACTATGGGGTATCATTCCCATTTGCAGGTAGGAAAACACTTTCTAAAAGTTGGAATGATTTGGCCAAAGTCACAAAATACCATGCAATAAGACCAAGGTCTTTAGCTGAGCCTCCGAAGGCCATAGATTTCTCTATAAACACATAGAACACCCTGCATTGAGTTTGGGGTCCTTATTTGCTTCTTACTGTTTTTGCTTCTGGTTTTGAAGAAAATCAGATTTTTGTTGTTGTTGCAAGTATACTTCCTTTTTTTGTATATTTCATATGTTGTTATTCCACTTCTGGTTCACATTTTGAATTAAGCCATTTGGGCCAATTAGTGACACAGATTCATAATCTGAGATTACAGGAGCCAGTAAGATATTTTTTTTTTTTATTTGTCCAAATTGACCGTTTTTGCTTAGGGGCAATAAGGGATGCTAAGATTTGCCAAATTTTTGCTGCTTATTTTCCTGGATAGCATTAGAAAACAAAGACATATCTGAGTTCTTTGCAAACTCTGTTTTATTTATTCATCCACCAAACATCTGTGTCCCAGGCATTTTTATTTCCCAGTTGACAAAGGGTCTTTTTACACACTCTTTGGGATTCCTGAAGACTGAGCTTGTATTAGCTAAGTTTCTGTTAAAAAAAAATCCCAGCTGAGGCTGCACATCCATTGCCCAATCTAACACAATGACACCACAAGGTAGATATTGCTACTTGTCTCCTAACCTGAATAACATCTAAAGAAACAGAAAAACTGACTTATCCAAGATCGCAGGTCTACTAGGGAGCTAAGCTGGGATCCAACATGGTCTTTTGGCTGCCTGTTTGCTATTCTTTCCAGATCCCAAGCCAATGTCTGATTAGTAAACCCTGTCAATGCTGGCACATTGTAAGGCAGAGAGACGATTAGAGAAGATGGCTCAATGCAGCCTCTCTAGTAAACCATCACCTAATAACGCTGAATGTATTTACTTTTTATAAAAGGGGAAGGAGACAGGCATTCCATGGCCAAGTCTACTTTGGTGGCATCTAATTTAGAACCTTTGTTTCCACTGAGGCTAAATTGGAACTTTCAAAGTGATAAATGACCTTGCACTAATGGCCATGGTGAAACCTATGCGCTATAAAGAAAATGTTTTAAAAGAAGTATTTGGTGACTGAGTGAATAACTGAATGCCCTCATCCAGAACAAGCAAATACAAAAACAAAAACAAAGCTGTGGTTTGGCCTTCCTGTACTTATTTTGAAATAGTTCATGTTTATTTTAAGGCATTTTTAAAATGTGATGATTTCCTAAGAATCATAACACAATCAAAGGCAACGATGAAATTGTATAAACCACGCAAATATCCTTTGTCTGTAGGACAAGGGTCTCATGGTTTTGTTTACATAAGTGTCTCTTTACTTTGATAGCTGTCCTCTGTACCTCAATGCCATCAAAGCAGTGAATTCCATTGAAAATTAATGCTTTCAGGCTAATTAGTCAATCAAGCAACCCCATCCCTCTTATTCATTTTTTTAAAAATATGCTTCTTTTAAAATGTAGTCTTTTCATATTAAGGATTAGCAGAGACAATACTGTAACTGGATCTAGGGTTCCTTCCTGTGAATAGCTCTCTCGGCCTCCCTTTCTTCTGTTCTGTGGGAGGTCCTACAGGAAGAGACAAGTAAGGGCCCGACTGGATCTGTGTCCTTGGGGCAGTAATCTCATACCTGCTCCTCCTAGTCTATGTAAGAAATGGTTGTGTCCCGTCTTTCAATGTGACCTAAGTATTTTAATTCATGCTGATGACTGTGCACAGAAATTTAGCCGTTTAAAAATCTTATGTCAAAACATTTCCCATGTTGTATTAACAGGGACACTATAATTGCATAGCCCTATTATTTTGATCTAGGTTTGGTGGTTATTTTAGTTACTTCTGTGCAATGCTGGGGAGCAAATCTAAGGCCTCGTTGCTGTACTCGAGTCAAGTGCTCTACCACTGAGTTACATCCCAACTCTGCTAGTTACTTTTAAGAAGATGATTTTCTTTGCGCTATTGGGAGACATCAGGAAAGACCCAGTATCTGTAAAATATGCACTGGATGGCATGCAGTTGCAATTCATCATGTCCATTCTATCCCCGAAGCAGCATGCCAGGAATTCCTGTCAGTGCCCTTTTTCCAAATAAAGGAAAATTGGAATTCAAACAAGTTTATAACATGCTAACATGTAGGTAAGAAGATGTGAAAGATCTTGATCTCAAAACCCTCAGTCTTTCAGAATAGCATAAATACTTAATTGTACTTATTGGCATATCTTGTTTATAATAATTTAGACTCTGGGAAGACCTGGCTTAGTATGAAAGTCAGATGGGAAAGTTTGTCTCCTGAATTGGAAGACCAGACCTTCTAACTGTTTTGGAGATATTTTTTTTCAAGCTAGAAATTTACTTCCCTCTACATTGATTTGGAATATCAGTGTACAACATAGGCAGCATTTCTTTATGTGTGGGCTGTGGATAAGGCATCCTATGAAACTGGGCACAAAAATCCCTAAAACTTTATCTCACTGTGGAGAGCTCAAAGAGTGGCTGTGATGATTTGCTCCTCAGGAAGTGTCAGCTCTCTCCTGGCCAAGACAGTTCCCTTTGCTATCTTGCTATTACGAACAACTCTGCACAGTAACCCAAGTGTCTGTCAAGGGACAGACAGATATAGAAAATGTGGTTAAATGCACATTGCAGAATACTATACAGTCATGAAAGAAGGGAATTTGGTCATTCTTGAATTCACAGGTGAACCGAGAGGACATTATGCTAAGTGAAATAAGCCAGAAGCTAGCACGGAGCAACAACAACAACAACAAAAACCACTTCATGATCCCACTTCTATGAGGACTCTAAAGTTGAACCCATGCAAATAGAGTGTAGAATCCTGATTACCAGAGGCTGGGGTTGGGGGATTGGTGTTGGTCAAAAAGTACAATGTTTCATTGGACAGGAGGGGCTTTAGTGAACTAATGCCTCCCATGGTGCCCAAGTTAATAATAGTGGCTTAGATGTTCCAAGATTGATGAAAGACTAGATTTTAAATATTTTTGCCAAAACATGTAGGTGAGATGGTTGATATACTAATTAATTTGATTTAATCATCCAGCACTGGAACTGTATACATATGTTAAGCATGGCTTTGTAGCTAATAGATATACACAATCATTATCTATAGATTAAAAATAAAAATAAAGACCTTTATATTTGGAGTCAAGATTGTATTAGGGACTGAATTTCCCTTTAGAAAGCTTATCTCTTTTCACTTTTTCTGGTGCTAGAACCCTAAGCAGACAGAAAGAACCTTTGAATACCTGTGATAACAAAGGCAGTGAGGGGTCTGG
The DNA here is from genome assembly GCA_009823505.1 of Rhizomys pruinosus. Lineage (NCBI taxonomy): Eukaryota > Metazoa > Chordata > Mammalia > Rodentia > Spalacidae > Rhizomys > Rhizomys pruinosus. The sequence goes on along the minus strand of VZQC01000005.1, from coordinate 4,606,205 downwards.
TGAGCTCACCAGCCCAGGTGGTTCCTACCACACTGACATTATAGGCAGTGTTCTCCACCAAGCCTGTGATGTGAGCTTGCTGTGTATCTCCTGGGACTGTGAGTTGCTGAGACTCATGCAGTGAATGAGCATCGCTCACATTGATAACAATCTTTGCAAAAAGCCCAGCTCGAGTGGTCCATGACATGTTGAAGCTGTCAGGAGTAATATTGTTAAGGATTAGCGTGCTCAGCTCTGGCTCTGACTCTGAAGGGAAGCAACATGACAGAGAGAAGGAGAGAGAGAGAGAGAGAGAGAGAGAGAGAGAGAGAGAGAGAGAGAGAGAGAGATTATTAAAGAAAACAAGAGGTTTCTTCAGAATGCTACCATAGAACATGAATGTATGCATGTCAACATAGTTGCAGAAAAATAGGACGTTATGCAGTATCTATCTATGTTTACATTGATGATAATAACTGAAATTTATTGCTTTTCTGAAGGCACTCATTTATGTTCTTTTATAAAGTATAAGAGCTTTGTTAGTCACTTAGGACGAAAGTGAACAAGCCACTAGAACTATGGATAGGATTCATATAAAAGGTATTGTGGCTGCATTTTCCAAAACCTATGAGGACCACTGGCCTCGTAAGATGCTCCAGGAAAAGACAGATTTCCAGTTGAAAAATCCATCATAAACAGTGACTGTTATATTTTACCATAAAGATTCACAGAGTGTGCTTGTTTTTTAAATAGCTTGATAAGCTGGTTCTTTACGCAAACATATGCAATCTTGTTTATCTCAGCATTTCTTAAAGCTATGCTCAACTGATAACATATCTTAGGAATGTCTCTGAGCATCTCAAGGAGCTAGAGTGCACAGAGCCTGCTTCCGAAAGTGCTTCTTGGGAGCGTTCTTAGTGTTCATTTTCTTTCTGGAGTGCACAAATTAGGGGCTAATTCCTATGAAGGAATTTCATCATTGGTATTTAGAAACCCAAATGTATGCATCATAGTAAAATCCATACTCCACCCTAAATACTGTAAAGATTAAGATGATCTCCATTAAAAAATTCCCAGTGGACAAAATGTTGAAGGGAAAAATGAAGTTAAGCCCTCAATTTTCTGATTTGGAAAGTTATTCATTGGATAAATTGTAAAGATGGAAGATTCCTAGGGCTGGAAAGATGGCTCAGTTGTTAAGAGCACTGGCTGGTCTTTCAGAGGACTCAGGTTCAATTCCCAGCACCCACCTGATGGCTAACGACCATTTGTAACTATGGTTGCCCCAGTTGAGCTGGAACTCACTCTGTAAACCAGGTTGGCCTTGAACTCACAAAGATCCGCCTGCCTCTGCCTCCGGAGTGCTAGGATTAAAGGCATGCGCCACCATGCCCAGCTCACTGGTAAATTTCTTTAGCTGCACAAAGGATAAGATCTTCCAAATTGACCCTGTTTTTCTCTGTCTTTTATATAACAGCCACCTGAATTGTGGATGGATTCTCTAATTCTTCTCATGTTACCGTAAGAAGTCTTGCAGTGACAACTCATTCATCTTGCAGAATGAGACTTTGGTTCCTGAGGTTAGTTTTACCTTCATCCAACTCTCAGAGGATGCAACCAAGCCACAATGTGGGATAAGAAGAACCCCAGAAAAAGAATGCAAGTTAGGGTGGAGTCAGTGTTCCATGCAAGCCAGGGACAATTGTTTTCCCATCGCTTCTAGCTCTTACAAACAATTCCTTGACATGCTGTCTGCTTCCATGAAAGATAGACATGTTTAAAGATTTAATGCTCTGAATATTCACCACATGCACTGTGCTTTTGACAAGATGATGGATAGGAAGAAGGTTCTGGCAGTTTCGAGCAGATTTCAGTAGGTGACAGTGTATGCTTGACAGAATACATGTCAAAAGAGAGTGGTCTGTCAGAAATTCAGACAAAGAAAAGTTTCCATGCCACGGCTCAGTCTTCACATGCAGCTCTTGGGTTGCGATTTAGAGTCTTGTTTCAACATGTTAGGGACACTACTATTTAAAATCTTGGTAGACAGAAAGAGAAAGAGGCTATAGATCATTCTGACCCAAAACAGCATGCTCACATTCTTTTGAATGGGACACAAACAGACTTTGATTAGAAAGACTTCAAGCAAATGAGAATGGGTGCTTACTAGATCATTCAAGACCAGAGAAGAAGATGGTTCAGAAATTCATTCAAAGCAAGTCAGGTTAACTCAATCCAAATAGATTAACTCCAGATGGGAGAGGATATTTGGGTAAAAGCAATAGGACTCTGAAGTTCCTTAATTTTAAAGTTTTAAATCTCTGATTAGATGGTTCTATCAAACTGAGACAGATCTGGTATAAGGAGAGGGATGAAAAGTGGCATTAGCTGATTTTTTTTTTTGGAGACAGGGTCTTCCTGTAGACCCAGCTGTCCTGGAACTCACTATATAGACCAGGCTGGCCTTGAATAGCTGATTTTTTTTTAAGTGTTCAGAGGGAGTTCAATGGAGACTGAAGAATCCCTAATGAGAAAGACCTGTGTTTGTATGGCCCATTAAGGTCTAAACTGCTGACTACCTATCAGCCCATGAAGGTAGGTGGTAAAATAAAAGAATCTTTGTTTGAGAATGGAGATAGCAGAGTTGCAGGATGCCCTGAACATGGAGCATACCACTGTTTTCTGGTGGCTGTCAGAATCGGAAGACTATCAAAGGCAAGCTCCCAAGAAGATGGACATACTTCTTCAGGCCACATTTGAGATCTTTCTAAAACAGAAAGGTTGGCTCCTAAAGCAAGATGCCTACTTATGAAAACATTTAGTTCGAAATAAAAAACACAGAAGACTAAATCCATAACATTTTACACTCCACCTTATAGGAAAGGAACTTGTCCTTTGTTGAAAACCAATATGAGCCAAATAGATATGGTTGACTTATTTTGTTCCCTCAGTTTTATTATACTTTAACCTACTGAGTTGGAAACCCAGTATTCCTGACTAATATGGTTTATAGTCTCATAGAATGAGGGCAGGTCCTCCCTCAACCATTGATGACTTAAAGTAGGAGATAATTTTGATGGTACAATGCCAGTTCTTTTCTTGAGTAATACTGAAGGTGAATTATAAGGAAAAAAAAATCTGTGTTCTTGGAGAATGTATTTATTTTTCTAGTATGTGGCATATTCATTTATGTGTTAAGAGAAGGCATTTTCTGAAATGCACCAAGAATGCTCTTTTGAGTAGACAAAGCTTTCCTTTCTAAATTCACATATGATTCTTTCTCACCATATGACAGATAGCATCTGGTATAGCATATGAGCCACAGATATCACAATTCCAGAGTGAGAGCAGTTTGTTCCTTTTGGAATCAAGCAAGACCATTATACTTTCATTTTTGCTATGTGCCACTCATTATTCTCAGCCTGGTGGCATCTAAACACTAAAGATGGTGTCAAGTTCAGGCAATATGATGGGTCACTTCATGGGTTACACTTTCTATTCATTTCCCAGTTCTAAACAAAACAGGACACTATTGATAATTTTAAAAGTCATTAGGATATTTGAGTATGAAGGCATTCAAAGTTCTAGGAAGAAGATGCCAAGATACATACAAGTGTAATTTTAAGATGTCCTTGACTGTAGGAGACACTTTTACAAACCCAGGAAAACTGTCATGACAGCTTTTAAGTTGTCAAAGGGGAGAATTCCCTTTTCTAGATTCTTTAATCTAGAACAAACCGTATATGATGCTCATAACACATCAGGGATGTGGCTTTATGGAAATACATCATCAAGGTGGCTGTTGGAAGAGAGTTTTGTTAGATAGAGCAGCAACCCAGCATCCTAGGTATGCTAGCACCCCATGGCTTGCACCTCAATGGGTGACGAATGACTTCACCCTGCAAAGAAGGACTGTGGAGAGAGAATGTCAGAAACTAAGGAACGCTCATGTACCTGTGGTGGCTGTGGTACTGATGGTTTTGGTCCTGATGCTGGGAGCAAGTCCAGAGAGGTAGACAATGAAATCAGTACTAGGGGAAAGCCCTGAGATGTGGGCAGTTCGTGCAGCACCAGATATATTATATTCTACCGTCTGCAGCAACCTATTGGAATCAATAATTTCAATGGTAAAGGTGTCGAAGATCCCATCAGTAGCAGTCCAGGACAGATTGAAGCTCTCAGGAGTTATGTCAGAAACATTTAAGTTTCCAATTTCTGGTTCTTTGGCTGCAAAAGGAATGGGTAGGGGAGAAGAAAGACATAAAACTGAATTAGTTATCTGGTTGTTTTCCAAGATGGAGATTATTAATTGAACCATGCCTGCAGAGAAAGATCCAGTAGTTCAGGGTTATGGCGAGATGAAGCAATGTTATCAATCAGTGCCAATGAGAGAAAAAAATGGATTTTGTTAAGAGAAAAATGAACAGAGGAAGGTAAGGCAACTAGATGTCTCTGAATGTGCCATGCATGATCAAGCCTGGTGAGACACTTCGAGAGAGACACTACAGGCAGGCTGGCTGGTTTCAGTGGGAACTGCTTCATCTTAGCAGAACTTGCCAGCAGTAGCTCTGCCTCAGGGTCACTGGCCACTGGAAGCTTCTAGTTCTTTGAACTGCACTCAAGAGCCTGACATTACTCCGATGCTCTCTCCAGCCATCCATGGCTCTGAGGCAGCACTTGTCTATCCAAATAATGCTAAATAATTCTGACATCATTGCTCTCCCAAGGTAGAACCTTGAGGCTTCTGATTTTGTCATTTGATAGCAAGTACCCACTTCTCAGCGTAATTCTTGATTGTCTTGTCATACTTTAGATAAGGGCTAGCCAGCTGTTCCCATCATTGAGCTGTTAAAATAGCTTGTCCCTTCTTAATTATGTCTACATGGGCCAAGAAGGTTGTCCTGCTCTGCCAACCAAGAGAGCAAGGCCAAGGCAGTTCAGACAACCCTCTTCAGCCAAGAAATAATATTTTGCCTGAGGGAGGTCCTGCCAGTCCTTTTCTGAACAACAGCAATAGACATGCAGAGGGCAGACACAAGCGGAGTGTGAGAAGCTAGTCCTGCCTCTTCAGTAAGAAGGAAGAGCTCTGATCTCAGAGACACAGATCAGTTGAATTATGGGTCTTCTCCTCCTGGGCCAAATCATCAGAGGCAAAAATGTTGCTATCATTAAAAAGAAAAGAACACATTCACATAAAATACAGATGGCATCCAAACCACAAGATCTGGGGGAAAGATCAGAAGCAGTGGGTGATTTCTCTGCCTTCTGGGAAGGGGTGGATTCTGGATGTCAGATAAAAGAGCCGTGGGCACATTCAGAGAGGGCCCCAGTTGCAATTTCTATGCATTCTGAGGTTACTGACCATGCAGTGGTTGCCTGTGTTTTATGTATGTATCAATGAGACTTCCCAAAACGACTTGGGCTAAATTGCAGAACTGTGCTTTTGGATCAACAAAGATGGAAAGGTTTGCTGTGAGGGTTTAGTTGCAGTAATTATATTAAAGAGGAGGCAGTCGCAAACTAGACAAAGTGGCTCAGTCTCTGCAGAGCTTCAAACCCATCCGTGCACATCCGAACATGAGCAATGGAAAACTGGGCTGCACACCTTGGCCTGCTCCCAGGGAAGTTCTGAACGCCTTGTAAGAGGGTAAAACCTAATGCACCCCCTGAACTTGGGGTTAAGGGTTTGCCACTCAAGGGCCAATACTCTGGAGAACAACTGTTAATTCTCAGAGCCAAAATGGAAATCAGTTTTGTTACATTTGTAGCCTGGAGCATTCCTTGTTCTGAAGGCTGTTGAGTGTCTTGTTAAAAAAAAAAAAAAAAAAGATTTCTCTTCAGTATAGTCTTCAGTCATATTGTACTTTTTTTTTCTTTTTGGTCTATTTTTTAATTTGATGTTCTAACTATGACTCAGTATCTGAGAGAATTGCCTGGAGGAAGGTAATTCTGCTCTGCTCTCCAATTCTGCTCACTTTATTTTAAAGAAACATTACTTAAATGCAAGCCCTGTAGGTGTCGTCTCCATGAGGGATTTTGAGATAGTATAGCACTGTTTTTAAGTGGTGAATGATTCTCTAAAATAAATGACCTGTGTTCCACCAGAACTCACATGTGAAAAGAGAGGGTTTTTAGTTCTCTGCCAGCACAGGAGAATGGAACGAAAACCACCAGGCAGGCTCCTGAAATAAAAAGCCATCATGCGAAGGAGATGTGGTTGCGGGATTGGCCAGGTGAAGCAGGAGAGCGGTGGCGGAAGCCAGTCAGGCAACATCTGCACTGTTTATCAGGACAAAGGGAGAGCTCATGGGGAGGGGTCTGAGCATGCATGGCTGGTGGAAAGGATTCAGCTATGGAGAAAAGCTGACTCCTTTACCATCTCTTGGAGAGAGAACAGTGAACCTTGGGACTGAAGATGGGCAGGGGAGGAGAAGATACCTGTGGAGGCCTCAGCAGAGAGTACTGGTGTTCTATAGCCCCGGATCACCCCATAGATGGAGACTCTATAAGGGGTGGCAGCCGTGAGGCTAGATACATCTGCGGCCCGGAGGCTGCCAGGCACCGTGAGGTTCTGAGTGGTCTCCACTTTGTTGGCCTCCTGCACCTGAATGACAAAGTGCTCGTAGGCCAGGTCATCTGCAGTCCAGTTGAGTGTAAGGCCATCCCACCTGACCTCAGTCACGGATAAGCCTCCCAGCTGGGGGAGATCCTCTGAAGAAGGCAGAGAGGTATCTGTCAGTGCCGAAAGCCCAGCGAGAGCCCAAAGGACCCACAGCCCCACTCCAGGAAAGAGAAAGGGGAGAAAGATTCATTTGCATTTGTATTTTGTACTCCGGGTATAGCTCTGGTGAGCTGAAAACTGCCATAAATGGGAAAATCTGGATCAAAATTCTTGAAAGGCAGAGGTATCTGTGCCAATGCACAGCCCACGGGAAGTCCCTAGGCATGCATGGCTGCTGGGTAAAGGCAACGGGGAAAGATGGGACTGTGGATTAGGGGAAAGGTCGTGGGAGTAGTTACAAGAGCATACAAGAGCAAGCTTTGGAGGCTGATAGATCTTGGTTGGAATTCAAACATGAAAAATCTCTGGCTTCGTCATCTTGGACATCTTGGTTTCTCTCTGAGCCTTTGGTTTTAAATGGGGCTGACAGTACCATCTCATTGGCTTGTGTGATAACTAGATAATATTTATCAGCATTTCATGTCGTGCCTAATGCTTAGCGAGCATCTGATAAATGACAAGCTAAAAAGCATGGCCTCAGTCTCACGTGGGAGAGGCTGACCTGCCTCGTTTTGTTACCCAAGATTCAACGTCGTCTTGCTGCTTGGCTAGCTGCGCGAGGCACTTGCATTTCTGAAGCATGTGCCAAGTCAAGTTCTGACAGGTGTGCTGTTTTAGCTCTGAGCTTGTCTCTGCTTTCAGGAATCAAAGTCTACACCCTAGACTTTTGGCTTGGTTCTTTCCCTCCCACCTCCTCTGAAGAATCTCTGTGTCACCAAGTGAGGGTGTGTGAAATGAGCATGCCTAGTTTTAATGAAAAACTATTCTGGTTTGCTTAGTAAATGGTGAAGTGCAGGGCCCACCATTATTATTATTTTTTTTTACTACTCAGGAAGGAAATTTTAGGCACTATTGCTGATTAAGAATGTTTGAAATTCGGATGTGGAAAAATCCATTACTTTGTGATGCTTCTCAGGATTCAGTGCCCTGTCTCAGCCTTGCCTTCATGTGTGTTTGTGTGTGCGCTTGTGTATGTGCCTGTGTGTTTGTGTGTGTTCACATATGTGCAGTTGTGTGGGGATATACAAGAGGCCAGAGGTTAACATCAGGCATCTTCCTAAATTATTCCCCACATTATTGTTATTATTATTATTCATTTTGAGAGTGCTGAATCCTATTCACTCGACCACCAGGAAGTTTAATCATTATTATTTTGAGACAAGGTCTGCTTGTAGCCTAGCTGGTCTGAAACTCTATGGAGCTTAGGCTAGACTTGATCTCACACCTGCCTCTACCTCCGCAGTGCTGGGATTAAAGGCCTGTGCTGTCAAGCCTTGTTGCTACTTCCTCTCTGGTAGTCTCTCACTGAACAAGGAGCTCCCTGACTGGGCTACACTGGCTCACCAGAATTTATACGTTAACAGTGCTGAGCTGGAAACTGAGTATTCTTAACCACCCTGATGCAGTGTTTAGATGAAGACAGGGTCTTCCTTAGCTGTAGATGACCTGAGAAGCAGATTCACCAAAGATCCTCCCTGGCTATCTCCTCAGCTGGGATTACAGGAGTGGACCGCTGGATCTGGCTTTTACGTGGCTGGTGAGGACTGAACTCAGGTCCTGATTCTTGAGAGGCAAACACTTTACCCAGCTCCTCAGCTTCGTAAGACCAAAGTGGTCATGAATTAGAAACTGAGGAGGAAAATATCTACAGAGATCTCAGCCTTAAAAAAAAAAAGGCATATAACTCTTGGCTGAGGTATCTCAGATCCAGCGTGCAATAAGTCCTTGAATAACCTCTTTTGAATAAGGCTGTTTTTAAACTGTCCCACACAGAACTGGTGTTTTTCTAGGACTGGGGACACAGATGCATTACTGGCTGTTTATCTGTTACATAAAGGGGTTCCCCAGGAAATTTTATTTACTAAAGGAGTTGTGTAGGTGCAAACAAAAGTTTGCAGACTGTAAATGTAGGTGGTCACATCCGCAACCCAGATCAACAGCTCTCAGAGGCCCCTTGTGCTCTTATTTTATCTGAACACATTCCAAGGGAAAATGATAAGCTGGGTGACTTTGGTAAATGACAGCATCTTCTTACACACATATTTCTGTGTAATGTGCAGCAGGAACCAAGTTTACTTGATATATATGAATGGGAAAACTATGTGTTTTAATTAGGTGAGTTGGTGTCATTATCAAAATACAAGGTATGAGAGGGGGACAGAGCATCAAAAGTCTATTGCCATGAATTTTGCCATTTACTTTGTGGCCCCCTTTGAAGCTATTTGTAGGTACCCTGTGAGCAGCCCCCAGCTTTCTATGATAGATAAAACATTATATTTTCAGGGGACAGATTGAGTTGAATTGCTTTTTCATCCCAACTTGGAAGAAGAATGTTGAACTTAATTGTGCTGTCCTTTCTTGGAAATGTCCTCACCTCCAGCATCTGTTATGGATGCTGTTTGGATGATTTATGCACAAGATAACTTATTTTCACCATCTGCAGAGATCTGACTAGGCATTGGGTCTTACTTAGCAACTTCTGAGGGGAGTGATGAGAAGAATTCTCTAGAAAGATGCTCTCATTCTGTGGCACAACCTGAGTGTTCATGCTGTCTCATGATATGCTTAGCTGTTTGTTAGCCAATGCTGACTGGATAATGGGCACTTCGTTTAGCACTTTGATCCTTTAATGCATTTAGTGCTCTTGGCAGTGTTCTGAAGCAGGGGCATGTCTTTGATTTGATGATCAGGAAAAAAGGCTCAGAGATACAAAACAATATATCCAAGAATATTCAGCCAGGAAGGTGAGATATCAGCCCAGGTCTGCTGAGTTAAAGATTGATGTCGCTTGCCACATATTGCCATCCATCCTACCCCATGGGGGATTGTTCATATTCCAGGGATGGACTGGCATATATCAAATGTCTGGTTTGGAAAGAGGGCCATGTACCTGTGGTAGCCTCTATGACAAGAGGTTGAGTGCGGAGGCCTCTGACCTCCCCATGCAGGGTGACTGTATAGGAAGTACCAGCCCTGAGGCCTGGGATTTCCACGGAACGTAGGCTGCCAGGAATGTTGAGATGGCGAACCCCTTCTGTCTGGCCTGCCTCCTGGACCTGAATGATAAACTGGTCATAGGTCCCATCAGGTGTGGTCCACTCCAGTCTGAAGGCATCCCAGCTAAGCTCGGTCACTGTGAGGTTTCCCAGACCTGGAACCTCCTCTGTACAAGGACATGGAGGGGCTGAGTTACTAAAAGAAAAACAGCAACTGCACATGGAGGTTCAGGTTCAAGGGGGTTTGGCTCAGCTTGGGATGAGCTGTCTGGTCAGTGTTGATCACAGATGCTTGATTTACTGCAGTGCTGACCACACTCTAATTGTTGGCAGTAAAGCCAAGTTTTTCTTTCAGTCTTTGGGAATAAGAGGAGGTTTTAGGAATTGCTCAAAGCTTCCATTCTTGATATACAAACAGGGCTATAGGGAGCTCTTCAGTCTTCTTAAAATGAGCTCAGACCTATTTCATTTTTCACTTATAAATGGCTCTTTCCAACATCTTAGATATTATGAGTGAAACTTGTTTTGCAAGAGAAGTCACCTCTCACTTTTGAAAAAGAGTAGGTGGAATTTTCCATGGAACCAGCCACCAGGCTAAGACTAGAACTCGGCCAAATAAAGGACCTGACATTCGGAAAGAAGCGGGGATGATTCATCGGTATTTCCCCAACATGGAAGGGGATAAGCCCCATTTAGAGCTCTTGAGCAGTGACGGGGGGATGGAACAAAGGAGTGGACGAGTTTAGAATACCTGTCAAGACTTCAACAGAAAGAGGGGCTGTGCTGAAGTCCCGTGTCACCCCACGGATGTTGATATAATATCGAGTGGATGCTTTGAGCCCAGACAGGTCCACAGACCTCAGTCCTCCAGGGACAGTGAGGTTCTGGGCAGGCTGGGTGCTGTCAGCCTCTAGCACCTGAATTAGAAAGTTCTCATAGGCCCCTTCGGGAGCAGACCAGTTGAGTTTGAGGGCATCCCAGCCCACCTCGGCTACCGTGACTGCTCCCAAATCGGGAGTTTCTCCTGAAGATGGACAAAAAAAAAATAGTTTAAGCCACACAGCAAGATCTAGGAAATCTCAAAGACAAGAATATGCCTTACATCACCTAAAACTGTGAATTTCGTTAAATAAACATGCATCGTGTTGCTTCCTAAAATTAAAAATAGGAGAGAGATAAAGGGAAGTATTTGCTTTCTTAGCTTATTAAAGAATTGCCCTAAATTTCTGTGAACACAAGGATTAATTCCATGACTTGTTTGCTTTTGAATATAGCATTTAAACATCTGGTAATGCAGGAATCTCTTCAGGTACCTAACGGTTCCTGTCCTAGATTCATGCAGACTATCCCAGAGGACAGGTTCTGTATGGCTTATGTGAATTCTTAAGGTGGCCTTGGAACTGTCATTTGATGGCTTAGCTGTCCACTTTCAGACCCCAAGGCATTAAGGATTGTAGATAACCAAGGCTGTTCCAAAGCTAAAAGTGTGTGGATTAGCCTTGGGCAACTTTCTGTTACGAAAAACAGAAGCTTTAGGTATGAAGGTAGGAAGTACCTGTGAAGGTCTCGACAGAAAGCACTGGTGTTCTATAGCCCTCCATCACTCCATAGATGGAGACTCTATAAGGGGTGGCAGCTTTGAGGCCCGGGATATCTAGAGCCTGGAGATTGCCAGGTACTGTGAAGTTCTGCGTGGTCTCCACTTTGTTGGCTTCCTGAACCTGAATGACAAAGTACTCATAGGAAGCCAGGTCATCTGCAGTCCAGTTGAGCGTGAGGCCATTCCAGCCAGCCTCAGTCACGGTGAGATTTTCCAGGACAGGGGCTTGTTCTGAACAATGACAGAGATATTGTTAGTTACACTATTTCCTTGAACACTGCTCTTTTGAGAGCTCAGCAAATCCATTGTCCATGTCTCAAAGGCCCTTGAAGTCTGTGTACCAAACAGCAGGACTTTCCTCCTTAAAATTAGTTAGTACAGAACCAATTTTACCTTTGTATATAGTTGAGTTTTCTTTGGAAAAAGGTATTTTCCTCGTGACAACTGTCCTATGGATTTGGAAAACTCCACGTTAGTGAGGCCCCAGGCCTCCAGGTTCCAGTTTGCAAACCAGTTTTCATTACACAGAGTTGGCCCCAGCAATTCTTGAGTCTTGGTCCCACATTCTGTTTTCATATGTTCTTAGAGCCACTTAGATTTCTTTTTTTTTTATATTTTACTGGTTATTTTTAATTTATGTGTATGAGTATAGTGTCTGCATGCATATAAGTGCACCCATGTTGTGCAGTACCCATAGAGGTCAGATGGGAGTGTCAAATTCGCCTTGGAACTGGAGCTACAGATAGTTGTTAGCTGCCATATGAGTGCTGGGAATCAAACCTGGGTCCTGCAGGAGCAGCCAGTGTCTTAACAGTGAAGCCATCTCTCTAGCTGCTACATCTCACCTGCAAGATCTGCTATAGTTTAATTTGGGTCTGCCAGTTTCTAGGATTCAAATCAGTCTATAATAAGTACTCCAGTAAGGAAGCTAACACTACCAGTAAGGATGATCTAAGAACAGTGACTTGCTTTTGAGACACTGTCGCTTACTGGATACTAGGAGGGAGGAGGGGGCTGGGGAAACATCTTACTAAGCTCTGATAAAATCAAAGGCCTCATCTTTGTGTCCGGAATATAGAAATTTGACAAAAATCTCCTGTGTCTGAATCTGCCTTAAGAGAGTCATTTGTCCAAGGCTGAGTTTAAGTGGACTCTGTATGACCTACAAACAAAGGAACTCTCTGGAAATGGATCCTGCAAAACCGGAGGGTAGGAACCGCCTTTGCTCCTTTAAAAGAACAAATAATTTTTTTATGACTTACATAGCTGCCATTTTAGAAGGAGCCCTAGGTGACTACGAAAACAGCCTTTGACTTGAAAATGATAGCTTATTACTGGGCTGAGGTCATCCTCTCAATAGGAAAAAGAACATTTTTTTCTCTGGAATCTATTTCACTTAGATTTCCCAAACTATTTCCTATTGCTAAAGTTACAATGCTTCAAATTTCTTTTTTCTTTTTAAAAAGTTGTTTTGATTTAGGTACAGGTCACAAACTAGGATAACTATTATATTTGATCCACTGTCTAGTTTGATATTTAGCAAACTGGTATCAGTTTGTACATCTTGAAATGGTTGGAAAATAACACAAATAAAACTAAACAGAATGATATTTCATGATGCCTGAAAGGCAAAGGAAGTTCAAACTTTGGTGTTATAAATGAAGCTTTGGTGAAATACAGCCACAGCTTCCAGTCCCAAATGGTAAATATCTGCTTTTGTGTTAAGAAGTTATGGTTCACCGGATGTGGTGGCGCACGCCTTTAATCCTAGCACTTGGGAGGCAGAGGCAGGCAGATCTTTGTGAGTTCAAGGACAGCCTGGTCTACAGAGTGAGTTTCAGGACAGCTGGGGCTACAGGGAGACCCTGTCTGGAAAAGACCAAAAAAAAAGAAGTTATGCTTGAGCCTGGTGTGGTGGTGCATGGCTTTGATCTCAGCACTCGGAAGGCAGAGGCAGGTATATCTCTGTGAGTTCAAGGCCAGCCTGGTCTACATAGTGAGTTCCAGGCCAGCTGGGACTAAAGGGAGAGCCTGTCTCAAAAAGACCAAAAAAAAAAAAAAAAAAAAAAAAAAAAAAAAGGTCTGGTTGAGTAGCTGTCACAGAGATTGTCCTTCAAAATCTAAAATATCTATCATATGGCCTTCTACAGAAAACATTTCTACTACCTGAGCTTGAATCCTTGACTTCTTTGTTTAAACTATTCATGCCTTCAAGCACAAATCCAAGTTCTTTACCACAGCCCCCCCCACCCCGCACATGATCTCCACAAGGAGGGGAACCCCAAACTCAAAGGGTTGTATATGAATTTGGGGAAAGAAAGGGGGATCAGCTACCCTTAAATCAATGTCCCCTTTCAAGGCCAGGAATGGGCCTCCAGATATGATTACATTTTTGATTTTGAAATTTAAGTGTAGCTCAACTCCCAGGATGCTTTTTTCAAGGATTCCAAAAGTTCCCATCCATAAAGAAATGTGGGGTGGGGATCAGATCCAAGCAAAAAATGTGCTAGACACTTCTGGCTTTCAGACTTCTGTTTTTAGAGCATTTTCTTCTTTCATTTCTCCTGATCTTCAGAACCACTAATTAGAAACCCAATTAGCTGGGCCTGGTGGCACACGCCTACAATCCCAGCACTCTGGAGGCAGAGGCAGGCAGATTTCTGTGAGTTCAAGTCCAGCCTGGTCTACAGAGTGAGCTCCAGGCCAGCTGGGACTAAAGGGAGACCCTGTCTCAAAAAAACCAAAAAAAAAGAAACCCAACCAATGTTGACAATTTATACCCTGTCATAATTAAGTCCCTAGTTTTGCTCTCCAGGTGTCTATATTAACTCTTATCTCTAATCATGATATAAAATATATTCTTTCTCATGAAAAAGATTTCAGATGTGAGGTTGCATACAGTGGGTGGAGGATTTCCTAACGTGTATGTGTGTGTGTGTGTGTGTGTGTGTGTGTGTGTGTGTAGAAGTGGTCACAGCTGCTCAGCACCCATAGACAGGAAGAGAAGAGGAGACACACAATAGAGCACAGCTCTTCCTGCTGAGACTCCTCTATGGGCATCAGTTTCTGTTGCTTCTGAAGCCTCTCAGTGACCTCGCACTACCCTTCTGTCTTCACAGTACAGACTAACTGTCCCACAATGCCACTTACATCTGGACATAATGATGGTCATAGTGCTCATCTTTAATCTAGTTTGGCTATTTCCCTACTTCTTTCCCAACCCCCACCTTGTGTAGCAAATTGAGGGAGAACACTGTTGGTTACTTGCATCTGCAATAGATGTTGCTGGTCACCCACCCGGACCCTGCTGCCCAACACATGCTGCTCAGAGAAGTAAAAAGTGAATGTTCTGCTAATAAACTAGGCAGATCAATGATGGGGAGGAATGAGAGTTATGGGGGGGGTGCTCTGAATGAAGGTGCAGCAGGCAGTAGAGGGGGCGAGGACCGCAAAGCTATACAGAAGTGCTGACTCTTCATTTCCACAGGAAATGACACACTTGTGGGCTTACTGCTTTAGCAGCCAAGGGCTCCCATTGTCCACTTGCACCCTGGCTCTCCTGGCATCCGATGATGAAAAGGCTGTTGTCCTTCCCTCACAGCTGTGCTTTGGAATCTACCCTCTGAATAATGTCAGTGGGCCTAGGGAGTCAGAATTTTCAAACCTCGCTGTGCTCATGGTGGGCTGAACAGCTGACTGGAGGAATTTCTGGCTTTGTCAGCTTCAGATATTTAGAGTCTTACCATGTAGATGGTGATTACCACGGGCTTGCTGGATAGGAAACCTGCTCTTTGGACTCACTGATGGGAGAGAAAAATATATTTTCCCACAGAGGGGGGAAAATTGAATTCCACTCTGAGGACCCCAAAGAATACAGTAAATGGCTCTAAACTCACTATCTAGAGATAAAATACGTCTTAAACGCAAAGTCTTGACACCTTAAAGCTTTCCGGTGACTCTGTAACTCTCAAGAATGAAGCCCAAGTCCCTGAACATCCACTCTTTGCTGCTGCTGTCCCTGATGAGGTCCTGTGCCCCAGAGCCCACTATTCTCCCACCCAGCCACACAGCAGGGCTGCCTGGCCTGTTTCAAGAGTATAAAGCTTCTGAGACTTCCAGATCCTGTTCTGTGTTCTGGAAATGCTGCTGCGGTCTCTCTCTCTCTCCCTATTCCTTTGCTTTGTGAGGACTTGGCTAGGCACCATCTCTGCTAAACCTTCTCTGAGCACTTCATCGTCTTTGGCAGGTGCATGCATGATGGAAGCCTGCCTCCATCCTGTACATCCTCAGTCTCTCTCTAAAACAGGCCAGCTGCATCCTACCCTCTTGGGTTTTGATGCTCTGCCTTTCTTGCTGCAGGGTGTCCCATTTCTGTGCCCCCCCCCATTCTGTCAATGTTACCTCGCTCATACCATATACTCACAATGAATTAAATAAATATATGTAGGAAGGATAAATATTTAATTTCAGCTTGTTCTATGGAAAACGAAAATGGTAGAGCAAAAAGTTCTCTTTATACCTATAGCTGTGGTTAAGAGCAAAAGTCTACTTTTCTGCCTCCCAAATTCATGTGAATATTGGGGATGTCACTCTTGAGTCTTGGGTTGCTGTGGATAGATGCTTCAGGGGAAAGAGGCTTCATGGCCCTTGTCCTATTTAATGGTTGCTGTTACTCACAAGAAATGCATGGCCTTTACTTTAAGCAGAATTGTGGAAAGAGGAAAGGAGAAAATGAAAGAGGAGAGAAGGAGGAAGATGAGGAAATGTGGCTGGTAGTTTTCCTTAGTGCTAATGTCACAGAGTCTCCTCCCCGCCCATCTTCTCCCTTTCTCTCCTCCCTTCTTTCCTCTTCTCCTTTCGTTCTCTCTTTTTTTAAATCAGCATTAAACTGACTCAAAGACTTCCCAGAGGAATGATGTCCCTGTCCTTATTATATATGGTAAACAGCTGTTAACACAGAGGTGGACAAAAAAAGAGGAAACAAAAATTAACAATGCTGACTTGAGAGCAGCTGGGTTGACAGATGCTGGCAAAGTTCACCCCAGGGCTGGCTGTGTTCCGGGCGCTGCTGGACAGAAGCAGGCAAAGAAGACAATCCCTATATTCTGGCCACTGGTGGGAGGAGGTCAGGGATGCTTAGCCTGCTACAACCCCCTGCCAAGCAGAGAATATTCAATGGACCCTAGAGCTGCAGGAGGGCTGGGATGTAGCGGGGTACCTTTGACAGGGTGCTCAGGGGATCCACGTGCTTTGAGTAACACTTGAACTGAGTGAGACAAGGAAGAATGGTCTGTGGATAGCTGGGCGGGGCAAAGGCCTAATGGTGCCAGTAGGCTCAGCTTACAGGCAGGGAGACCTCCAGAAGACAAAGAAGGACATACATGGAGGAAATCAGGCCAGAGAGGCCAGGCTTTGAAGGACCACACAGCCCTGGGAGGGGCCAAATTTACCTACCATATTTTCTCATGGAGCCAAACAGCCACACAGGTGGGGTGGTTAGCATGCAGATAAGCCACACTTTCAGTATGACACTGCATCATGGAGGATGTTAGCTCTTGAGCCAGGGCTTCGGCTGGAGCCCTGGAATTCCTTGAGGAAAACTGATGGAGACTACCACTTGCTCACTTTTCCATAAGACCCACAGATGAGAAGTGGTGTCCTGCAGATATCTGCTTCGTGACTGAGTGGAGACAGGAGTCTCTCATGTAGCATTTGTTAGACGCTGGGGAAGGCAGAGAGAGGAGGGGAGAGGGGAGAAGAGGGGAGAAGAAGGGAAGAATTTCTTCTTTCTTATAGTTCTGATTCCTTTATCATCACTTGACACCTTATAATAAGCTTATGCAAAGCAGAAATATTAACTCTGGGCTACAGTTCTATCTCGTTTTTATTCCATTCCCTTACCTTTGATTAACTTCCCCTTCCAGGCATCCCTGACCTCATCTCACAGCTCAGTGGGGAACAGTTGGTGCACAGTCAACAGAATTGACCACCTGTGCTCATTTCATACTTGGCTAGAGACTGGTCTTTTGTTTAACAAATTTCTCCTTTTGCTTATAGAGGACCATGATGTTATGTGTCCAGAGTCTTGCTCTGACAGAAGGCTAACCTTTTCTCAGTGTCATTCAGAACTAATAATTGCCCACTAACATGTAGGGAGAAGCGATCTAATCATCTTGCATTGGAGTTTCAGTTCTTCCTCCCTTCTGCTGCCTGGAATACAGATGTACTGCAGCTGCTCTATTGTGACATTCAGGTGATTTTGAGAAAAGGAGCTAAACCTTAAGAACGATGTTAGAAAAAGACAGAAGTGGCCCGGGTCCCTGATAATTTAAAACTACTATGCTGTCTCATGTACACCCTGGCTCCTGATTGCATTTTATGGATGGGACTGATACTTGAGAATTCTGTTATATTTAGTGAAGATATTAGTAAGTAACACAAGTGCTTCGGTGTCTTTCCAAAACTCCCCACTGTGATCTCTTTTCAGATTACCAAGGCTCTCCCAGGAGCCCTGTGTTATGTTACCAGCTCTGGTTACTTCTGATTGTCCTGATTCCTTTCCTTGATTGGATTCTCCCTGCCACTCTGACAATCCATTCCTCCCCAAGGATTGTGAGAAGATGGACGAGATCAACCCAGCCAGGATGACCATATGACACACTTCTCAAACACCAGCAGGATACAATGTATGCAATCATTGCTCAATACTTGTTTGCCAACTAAGCTGGAAGCTTAAGATTATTACTTGCCAAACACTGGAAATATAAAATTTCTCACCCACACCTCTTGAATACTTCATGGTCAAAATTGAATGTGTGATTTTACATATAGGAAGAACCATGTATATTTCCTGGTTATCTCTTCAGTTTGGCAACTGAGGAGATATGGCAGGAACATCAGAGAGTGGGCTAAAAGGGCTGAGAGGGACCCTGAATTGACCAGGGAAAAATCAGGGAGCCTCTTCATGACTAGAAGAGAAAGTGAGAAGGGTGCTGATGCTGGCTCGGGGGCCATGAGTAACTCTCCAGGGTCACCTAGAAGAAAGCAAGAGCCCTGGAATAAAAATACGCCATGGGAAAATAACCAAATGGAATATTATCACCAACATCCTGGACACCTTTAAAACAATGAGAAGTAAAATCACCATTAGATTAAAGGAGAGAAATAAACAGTTTAAAAGTTTCCACAGAAAATATTCATCTAACATAAAACAAGAGCAAAGATTAAGACGAGAAAACACAGCTCGCGATGCTTCAAGTTCTCCTACTTAGAAATATATAATAGTTATTGCATGTTAGTGAGGAAGCTTGGTTCAATCCATGGATTGGTAAGAAGAAAAATTAATCTTTAGGAAAGTCAGGAAGCTGACATTTCAACATGTAAAAAGACCTTCATGGGAAAGAAAGAGCATGTTTCTCCTGTAGGAACCACATACCAGGCTAGCCCGACTGAAGCAGAGCTGTGCCACCCAGAGTTGGTGGAGGGCTCCGGGGAGCTCAGGGGAACTTACCCGTGGATGCCTTCACACGCGCCGGCTTGCTCTTGTGTCTTCCCTTCTCAGCGATGAGGAGGATGGTGTACTCCTGCCCCGGCTTCAGGCCTGTCAGGACATGGGAGGTAGCGTCCCTTGGTAGCTGTACCTCCATGGAATGGCCCATGGGGAGGCTGTAGTTGAGGCGGTAATGGTCAAACTTGGTCAGTGGTGTTTTCCAGAACAAGGTCAGGCTGTCCTGAGTTGTTTCAGACACCTGAAGGTCCTTGGGTGCATCCATTTCTGGAAGAGAGACAGAGGAGGAATTTTCTTTAGGCTGTGATGCACAGGTACTCCTGGGTTTGCCACTGAGGGGCCAGGGGTGCAGGACAGTCACTTGAGTCTCAGTCAACATCTTTGTGAGACAGGCCCCATTTCATGCTATGTTGTTGGATTTGAGGAAGATTAGATATAATGGTATATCCAAACCACGAAATGCTACTCGATAGAAAGCCCTTGCAAGAGACAAACAACTGACAGAATAAACAGTTGAGATGGGCCTCAAGTTTTATGCAAAAATGCAGAAGCCAGTTTCAAAATGTGACATGCTATTTTGGTATGGCTTGTACATTTGTGTCCTGCTTAAATCAATGGGATGCCACTGGACTTTGGGGACCATTAGTGAGCTTCATGATTAGCATCGAGGGCCTCATAACAGAGACCCCAGATAGACCCCTACCCCTCTGCCACATGAGGACATGACAAAGAGAGATGCTTTAAGGAACAAGAAAGAGCTCCCTCACTAGGCACTGAATTTTCTGGCATCTTGACCTATACTTCTTAGTTCACAGAGGCTATGAGGAAATTTCTCCTGTGTGTAAGCCACTCAGTCTAAGTCCTATTTGTTGTAGTAGTCCAAATGGACTGACACATGTCAGGTTTATCAAACGATAAAATTATAGAGCTGAAGAAAGAGAAAGATATGTCCAGGGCTGTGCAGAGGGGCAGGAAGTAATTGGTGGTGGGTTCTCAGGAAGGAATGATTCTGTGTCTCTGTTGTAACAGCAACTTCACAAATTTACACATGACAAAATGCCCCCACACCCCACAAGCGCATGCAACACTTTGGAAAATGAATAAAATAGGGGGTGGGGTCATATCCATGTTAATATCCCAGTTGTGTATTGTTCTGTATTTATAAAAGATTTTACCTTAGGAGAAACTAGGTGAAGGGCACAGGGGTCTCTCAGTGATTTCTCATTAACTGAATGTGAATCTACAATGATCTCAAATTTAGAATGTATACATATGAATATGTTTCATATATATATATATATATATATATATATATATATATATGATACATATGTACATACACCCCACCCTCTCTTCTCTTCATAGTGCTAGAGAGGTCAGGGGCAGAAGAAGTTTTCTTTGTGAAGTATAGACTTTTCCCTGACCCTACATTGTCTTTTTATCCTCATCCAAGGCTGCTGCAGGCTGCAAAGGATCAATTTGGAGCCCCGGTTTTCAATAGGGCTATTGCTGGATATATGATTGACAGGTGTATTCTTTCTTTCAGATGCTAAGGGAAGACCTTTGAGATGTTTCAGTTACATATGGCTTATTTAAAAAATAGAATAAGTTGGCAAATTAAAATATATCTATCTTATAAAGTCTGATTCCAATTTTTCCTCGATTTCTCTTATTCCCTTTCCTGTACAGAGAGCTGTGTTAACATGGTTCCCTTGGGAGCACACCTGTGGTTTTTTCTAATTAGCACCCTGTGCTCTATGGTACTAGAAGTCCCTTTCTCCTGGCTTCCTCCTTTTTATTTGTAAATAGACATCTTCCTTACCAGCCCTGTCTCATCTGTTCAATGCCACTTCAATAGTGGTGGGAGTTCTGGTGCACCTCACCTGTGGCCGCATTGATGGTTGCTGGGTCGCTCTCCTTGTCTCCCTTCACAGCAGAAACTCCAATCCCATATTCAGTTCCTGGCTTCAGACCTAAGAGAGAATATTCAGGCTGATTTTACTTAGTCTGGAAGTGGGAAGTCATCAGAGGACCAGAGAAACAGCTCTGGAATTATTCCTGGCCAGCATGATTTCTGCATGTCCAACAGATGTTACGAATGAAATTGATCAGCTCCAGTGAGAACAGATGTGACTGGACTGGTTTCTCTCTCTGGAGGGCCCCAAAATGGGACATGGGTAGCTAGCTGGTCCCCATTCTTGGAGGGTCCCTGGGGCTGCTGGACCGGGGCTTACCTGTGAGTGTGGTTTTAGTTGTGGCCTGCTGGCTCTTTGGAACATCAATCTCAGCATGGTTACCTCCAGAGATGGGCGCATACTTAATTCTGTAACTGTCAATGTCAGCCTTGACATTTCTCCATTCTAAGGTGATGCTGTTGTCTGTCTGGGAGACACGGCGGAGGTTTCTGGGAGCATCCAGCCCTGTGTCAGGGAAGAAGAAAGGTTTGTATTGAAAACACCAGGAGACCAGCAGATTTTGACATTTCCAGCAGAGATTCAAAAGGAATCTGCCAGTCAATAGAGATGACTGATTTGCCTTCTACTAACCCCTTCCATAACTGCTGCATAAATCCAGACAGAGAGCACAGGCCTAGGACCTTTCTTCAGAACTGAGGTATGACATTTAAGAAACGTCAAAGAACAATATAAAAACTCACCAATAAAATCATGACTGGAAGAAGTTTGCTGTGTTTTACCAATGTATTTTAATAACCTGGTGCTTGCTGAGCTGCTATAAAGTATTTATTGAATAAACAATTGACATCTTGGTACTTGTAAAATAATGCCATCAGCTAAGGTGTCAGGAAATTCTTTGTTATGCAGGTTTTCTTTTTTTAAAATTTTATTTATTTATTTTATGTGTATGCATGTACTGTCTGCATGCAGGTCTGTGCACCCATGTCGTGCAATGCTGCGGAGGTTAGAAGTGGGTGTCGGATTCCCCTGGAACTGGAGTTCTCCTGGAATTGGAGTTACGGATGGTTCACAGCCGCCATGTGGGTGCTGGGGATCAAACCCGGGTCTTCTGCAAGAGCAGTCGGTGCTCTTAACCACTAGGCCTTCTCTCTAGCCCCATTACTCAGGTTTTCCAGGCACTATAGTTTATGTTTAAAATATTTGAATTTAATTAGAACCAGAATTTACATTTATGTCTGAGAATATCAGCCCAGAGTGCTCTCTCTCTCTCTCTCCCTCTCTCTCTCTCTTTCTCTCCCCTACACATGTATGTATATATGTATAGTATATATGGGCATGTATACCTGTGTGCATGTGCATGATTTGGAAGGTCATTTAGAATTATTTTTTTCTTTGAAAAAGCCATCCACTTCTAAGTATTTTAAAATAAATGCAAAGGGGGAGGGTGCACTCTTGACTTTCCTCACTGTCACGTGAGCCTGGAAGACACCTGTGAGCAGGGCGGGCCTTACCTGTTATGAAGGTCTCCTTGGCAGGGTTGCTGGCCATGTCCACCCTGCGGGAGATCAGGGACACCTCGTACTCCGTGTCTGGTCTCAGATTCCCGATGGAGTATTGATTCTCTTCGTGTGTGAGATCGATGGTGGTGCGGTCTCCTGGTACATCCTTGATGCCATAGGAAAGCTCGATGCCATCGATCTCAGCCAGGGGCTTGAACCAGGTAATCAGAGCAGTGGTGTCTGTGATGTCTCGCACCTCGATCTGGCTGGGGGCATCCAAGCCTGTGGCCGGCAGAGAGAACAGCAGTTTCAGAGGTCACGGCCAGTGTCGAGGAGAAACGGCAGGCCCTGGTGAACTTCACTTCACGCTAACCACCTACTTTATTTTGACCTTGGGAGCCTCAGTTTCCTAATAGCAAGCAATAAGCAGGGCCTATGACAGCCACCTCTAGGGCTTTTGTTTTTGTTTGTCAAAGAGGAGAGCAGATGAAGTCTATAAAGCATCTAGAATGGATCCTGGAACACAGCAACTGTGTGATGAAAGTCCTTCCTTTCTTTACTGGTGCATCATTGTCATTACTATGTTAATTATGGTTCTGATGCTTAGGAGAGTCTGCCTTGGGACAAAAGTGATTTAGTTTTACTGATCTTTTGGGGTGTGTGTGTGTGTGTGTGTGTGTGAATGTATATGCATTTGCATGTGTCTGTATATGTATATACATGTGTATATGTATACGTATGTGTGTCTACGTGTGTATTTTGTGTGTTTATATGCACGTATGTGTGTGTGTGTGTGTGTGTGTGTGTGTGTGTGCATTCATTTGCACATGGAGACCAGAGGACTATCTTAAGTGTCATTCTTCAGGTCCTGTCCTTTTTTTTTCTTTATTTTTTGGAGACAAGGTTTTCCACAGGCCTAGCTCACCAAGTAGGCAGTGAGCCCCCACCCTGTGCCCATCTCCACTTGCCTAGCACTGTAGCACTGGGATCATAAGGAGGCACAAGTTCTCCTATGAGGATTAAGTCCTTGTGCTTGCAAGGCCAGTCTTTTATCAACTGAGGATGGTATGTGGAAAGATTTAAAACCTTTTCGTTTTAGTGTGTGAGTGCGTGCGTGCGTGCTTGTGTGTGTGTGTGTGTGTGTGCGTGTGTGTGTGTGTGTGATATGTGAACAATGTATATACGGAGATTGGAGACTGGAGGACAGGGCGACACGTGGCCTAACCTTAGCTAAGCCATCTTGCTGTCAGACAGGGCGACACGTGGCCTAACCTTAGCTAAGCCATCTTGCTGGCTTAAAAGTTGTTTTGGAAAAAAAGAATTTGGACAGGAGTCATTGTTATTTTAAGCACTACCCATCTTTGGGGCTTCATCTTGGCTCTTCCTGTTAAACCTACCTGCTCAGCTACCTAGACGGCTCGCTTCCTCACATCCTCGTCTCTACACAGGCTCTCCTTTCTTTCATCTCCCTTACATTATCTGCCCTCCTCTAAACCTCTCCTGTCCATCCTGAATGTCTTTTATATGACAGCCCAGCCAGGAGCCTACTATTGGCTGTAACCTGGTACACACATTCTCCCTCCCCACAGACACCGCCCTCCAAGAGCTTTGTAGCAGAAAGCTCTCCTCATTCTCTTGTCACATGTTAGGCCTTTAATCTCATCAATTCACCTATTTATTCAGAAAATGTATCTTTGGCTCTTTTGATTCCCTAGAATAATAAGATATATTTAGTATCTCCCCCCCCTCCTCCTTCTCTTCCTCCTCCTCCTCCTTCTCCTCTTCCTCCTTCACCTCCTCCTTCTCCTCTTCTCCTTCTCCTTTTTCTCCTCCTCCTTCTCCTCTTCCTTTTCCTCTTCCTCCTCCTCCTTTTTCTTCTGTTTTTGATCTACCCTTACTCTGTTCCTCTTCTAGCCTTGGGCTCAGGCCAGCTCCTGTTCTTTGATCTCAGATCTCTGGGCTAGCTTCCTAAGCCAGACTAGCTTAATCCTCTATTTTAGCCTGTTAGACCCTCCACAGGCTGTCCCCTCCCACCTTGCTTCTGGCCTCCTTATCTGCCTGTCTCAGAACTGCCTACCACCCTGGTAGGTCGTATCCCTCCCACCGCGTCTTGATTCCTTTGCATTGAGAGCAGCTCCACTCCCTCCCGGCACTGAGTGATTCTTATTTTAAAAAGTGTATGCTTTCATCATAGGTCTAATAAACACTACTGAACAGAAAGAGCTAGGCATTATGCAGGGTGTGGGAGCAGGAATAATATCTAATTGGATTGTGAGGATGCCAAAGTGTCCATTTTTGAAGTCTAGGTGTTTATGCATCAGTTAGTGGATGATGAACCCTAAAATACATGATGAAAATGACACTGTACATAGACAGGGACATTCACAGCAGTCTTATAGCTGTCAGCCCCCAGATAACTAAAACTGGATGTTTTGGTGTTAAGGTTTGGCCAAAGACACTGATAATCTTAATTCCGGATCTCTTTCTCTCTCTTTTTCTTGACAGGGTCTCCCTAGGCCCAGATGGCCTGGAAGCCACTATGTGGACCAGGCTGGCCTCAGCCTCACAGAGATCCTCCTGCCTCTGTTTCCAGCTAACTCTGGTTCTTGGTACTCTGTGCTGACCTTGTTCCAAGCCCAGTGCTGTGCCATCTACGCTTTGTTCTAAAAGACGCTCTCATGAGTAAGATGGTCTGAATCCATTTTCTAAATGTTGGCTCTGAGATTTAAAGGAGGGGGAATTCCAAAGTGGTGGAGAACGGCAAAGAAGGAATTTAATCTCACTACTGACTGATTCCCACGCTCTTTCACCATCATACAACAGTGGCTCGAGTCAATGTTCATATGTCAAAAACAACTACGATACAACCTCTGCTAGGTGGCAGAGAGAAAAAGTCAAACCCTTTGCGTCTAAAGGTTAAAGTTCTTTAATCCTGGAAAATTTTCAGGCATGTTGGCAAAAGGAACAGGTAAGTTTATGTCCTTCAAATTGGACATTCCAGGTTATAAAACCAGATATTGGGGTGTTTTCTTTTCAATAAGCAGAAAACAAAGCAGCCAACTCTCAAATCTGGACCAAAGAGCAAAGGACAGGTAGAAGAAAGGTCATTTGTACCTTCGAGTGTGCTTCTTCTACAGAGAATACATTTGGCTTCATCTTTTCTAAGCTTCACTGGTGATCTAATGGTTTTTTTTTTCCTGTCAGTACCTGCCTTGTACCTACCACAGAGCACTGTTGTCAGGACGATGGAGAATGCTGCTAAGAAGGAGCTGGTCCTCTGAATTGGCCCTGAGCTATGCGAAATGTGCAAATGCCTGAGTGCAAGATGTTCCCGCTTGTCATTAGTCAAAAGATTTTACTTTTCCAACCACCTCCTGCCAAGAAAAGCCAATTCCCTAAATAGCTGGAGCATCTATTATCATGGAGAAAAGAAACACGTTTTCTTATTAAATGGCCATGCATGCAAAATTATTCTCTCTTTCCTTTCTTTTTTCAAACCTTTGTTTCCTGGTAGAGGAACTCTAAATTCAGTTTTCATTTTCCATAAAATGCTCTAGCTACATTAAATCCCATTACACTCCAAGAATTTACATTGACAATATCAAGTGAAATCTGTGTGTGTGTGTGTGTGTGTGTGTGTGTGTGTGTTTATGTGTAGGCTAGAGGTCCCCAGAATCCCTCCACTTTGATTTTTGAAGCCAGGTCTCTCAGTAACCTGGCACTGGTCAATTAGGTGAGGCTCGCTATCCAGCAACTGTTGGTATCCTCCTGTCTCTACTTTCTAAGCTCTGGGATTACAAGTGTGTGTCACCATGCCTGGCTTCAGTTTTTTAAATATTTATTTATTTTTTATGTGTATGAGTGTTTTGCCTGCATGTATGTAAGTCCAATACATGTACGTCTGGTGCTCATAGAGGCCATTAGAGGACGTTGTATACCATTGAACTGGAGTTACAGATGTTCTAAGCTGTCATGTAGATGCTGGAACTGATCCTAGGTTCTCTGCAAGAGCAGAAAGTGGTCTTAACTGCTGAGCCATCTCTCCGGCCCACAAAGATGTGTGAGTGAGCTAAGTGAAGGACAAACATCACTCAGCTGAGCCCAAGCCCCAAATCACAATCAGAAGAGTTGCCATTTAAACCACTACATACCAATTCTGTATTAGTTAGCAAAAACTCATCAATGCAGACACTATGTAAGAGGGCCCTTTAGAAGAAGGCACAAGGAGACAGTCAGTTCTATCTGTGTCAGGGGATACTCACGAGTTGTGGTCACTTTCTTGAGGCCAGGGCCCCGGGTATTGTTTTTCACAATGTGGAGAGATATCTCGTATTCTTGCCCAGGAGCAAGACCAGTCTGCCTGTAAGACGTCTCTGGCCTCCTCAAGCTTTTGGTGATCTCTCCTTCATCTTCTTTATTCTGCAAGACAGAAGCACAATGGTAAGACTCCAATATGCGGCCAGCCTCTTCATCTGTACCCATTCTGCATTCTTTTGTTATTTTTAGTTCATTCATTTATTAGGTACTTCCTGTGCACGGCATCAGGTTGCTGTGTTAGATGCTGAGGACACAGAGCTGATAAGACATTTGTTCTTTTTGTAGTCCCCTGCATTTACCTGATCAAATGGCAGAATGTGAGAGAAGGGAGTATTCTGAAGCCACAACTCAAACCTCCTTCAATAAACTATCAGCTAACATCAGAGAAATTGACTGATGTCCCCTGGTCCCACAGATCATTGGGAGTAGGGCTTGGCTTACACTCAGAAGCAAAGTCCCTGCGTTACCTGTTATTTGGGGCACGGGGAGAAGAGCTGTTCAAGTCTGGGAGATGTTTGGGATCACTGTATGGGAGAGGCAGAGGCTGGTTCTTTTTGTGTCCTTCCAAACAGAGATTTGTAAGATGACTTAACTTGTGTCTGTCTAGGCTCTCAGGCCTAAGTGCTAAACTTTTTAACTTCTTATCATCAGGTGAAAACCACCATCACTTCATGTACATGTTAACACATAAAGTGATTCTTGTCTTCCATGCAAAGCTAAAGACATTGAGTGACATATATAGTCGGCAGAACCCTGGGACCATCTTTCAGGTGCTGCAGATCCAATATTCCCGCTCCCTGGAGTTCCTCACCATATTCCGGAAGATGATCTCCCATGTTTCAAAAGCAATGTCTAGAGGATCCCACTCTACTTCCACAGATGTCTCCTTGATTGACTTGAATTTCAAACCCTCAGGTGCAGGCAAATCTGTAAAGAACAGCACAAACAGGGTGTAAGGAAGGTCAGATCCCCAGTAGGACTACTCAGCTACAGTTTCACCAAACCCATGACAGACAGCTGTTGCTTTGAGCCTGATACACAGAGATGAGGTTTGTTTAAAGGTTCTTAAGGCATGCTGTCTACCTCGAGGAAGTATGAAAGTTAATATTAGGACCAATCATATGATTACCTATTTGCAATGTCAAATAGCATATAAAGGATTTGGAATCAGACAGACCTAGGCCAGCATGGAATGCCGCCATCGCTAAATTAGTCAGATTGTACAAAAAAAACCCTGACATTATTAATTTTCCTGGGAGAAGGTGACTATGTCTGCCTTTGGGAAAGCACAGAATGACATATTCCATGGAACCCGCTGGCCTGGCTATTGGCATAGAGTGTGTGATTGGTCAGTAGTGCCAATGTTGTTATTACTAAGCAAGAAAGAGCCAGTTTCAAGCATGAAAATAATTATACTGATGTTAGCTGAATCCTAATATTTCCACTTTAAAGGAGAAAAAATACAGACAGTGACTTCCATAGAATGATAATTGGATGGCTAAGACCTACTGTTCAAGACTGCCCAAGTTCAAATCCCACCTCCAATCTATATTGAGATGCTAAGCTAGTCACTCTCAATTTCCTAATCTGTATCTGGGGTTGACAAGTGGTTCTATCTCATTGGGTTAAGTGAGTTAGTATATACAGAGTTAGCATAAAACAGCCTGCTGCCTATGCCAGTGGCCAGGTCAGGTGAAGCCCCACCCCCACCCCCAGAGCCGCTCACTCACAGGTGGCAACTCTGGCACTGACAGGGATGCTCCTCTTGTTCTCCAGGATCGCGAACACTCGGATGAAGTACTCTACTCCTGGCTCCAGCTCCTGGATGGTGGTGGACGTCTGGTCCCCAGGCACACGGAACTGCATTTCCAGGCCATCAGCATGGGTAGGTGTGTACACAATGAGGTACTCAGTGACCCGCATCTCATTGTCCCAAGCCAGGTTTACAGTTTCTTCTGTCACCTCCGTCACAATGAGGTCTTTGGGAGGGGAAACTGGGAGGAAAAAGATAGGACATTTGGGGTCAAGAGTACAGCCTACAGTACCCCCTAGGCTTGCCTTCCTCGACAAGTCTTCTGTTTGCAACAGAGGTCTGAATTTCTGTTTCTTTGAAACCTAGCTCCCATTGTCACTGTCATATAGAACTCTGCCTGGACTCTGACGTAATTCATCTTTGTGTCTTGTGCATGCTAGGTATGAGTTCTAGCACTTAGCTATCCTCCAAACCCTTCCCTCCTTTCTTTTTACTTTTTATTTTGAGTCAAAATCCCACTAGTTTGCCTAGGCTGAGCTTGAACTCTTAATGGCTCATGCAGGTCTTGAACTTAGGGTCTTCTTGCTTCAGCCTCCCAGGTAGCTGGGGTTACAGTGTTGTACACCAGGATTGGTGTTGAAATACATTAGTCTGCTGCCTTCCTGTTGAAGTTCCAGATCAGTATTGTGACCTTCAACACTCTATGTGATTTGGTCCCTCCCACTTTTCCATCGACCAGATCCTAGCTCAGACTCAGGCCATGGGTATAGGAAAGTAGAATCTTAGCCTGACTCCCTGTGAGTTATTCATCCTTATTCTTAGAGGGTATTTGGGGTCCATTTACTCAAAATATGTTGTTCCCAAATGTGAGTGGAGCCCAGGGATTTTCCTGGGGTTTTCTACATCAGTTTGGAACATACATCTCCTTGTTGAGCTCACAGGTTTCAGCCATGTTAAACAATGGCTTTATTTATTTGTTCCTAGCTACCTGTGGAAGAAGTTCTTTATTGTGATAAAGAATGAGAGAAATACAAAGAAGGCTCTGACTGATCACAAGCGTCACTGTTCTTTGCTGTTTTCATTTAACCAGTGTTTCCCGAACATATACTTTATTCCCCTGCTGTGCCAACTACTGAGAATGGTGCTCCTTTGAGGAGCTCACAGCCCTTGGATAAAGCTAGTAGCAAAAGACAACTTAAAAGAGATTTCTACTTCTTCTTTAGCTGACTGAATTAACAAGAGTTTGCTATGTCTGGGATACCTGTTTTAGTAGAATTATCACTTCCGTTCAAATGGAAGTTCATTTGCTGTTGTTGGAAAGCCAGTGAAGAATAGAAAAAGAGAGTTCATATTTAGCAAAAATTAGATCATCACTTCATCTATCTTGGGCATTTGATGTTAAAGTCAGGGTAGATGAGTGAGGCAGAGTCAGATATTAGCTCTGTGTCCTCTGGACAACTTTACTTCTTCTCTGAGCCTTCGAGGCCTTGACCAGGTAGCCCAGTACCCAGAGACTGATCACAGTCTGCTCAAAGAGTCAGAGCAAACATGTGCGTGTGTTTAAAAGAAATGCACTAATACGATGCATAAAAAGAACTGGTGTGTTGACAAATCCAAACAGTTCTCTGATAGGTTTCAGGTATGCATCCAGTGCATGCTGGTACTCACCCTCAGAGCAGTCGTCCCCTGTATAGCCTTCACTGCAGATACAGCGGCCTGAGACACACTGTCCCTGGTTGCTGCAGTCGTTGGGGCAGGAACGCTGTCCACAGTCCACGCCTGTGAAGCCCTCGTGACAGATGCACTGGCCGTCCTCACAGCGGCCTTGGCCATGGCAGTCACTGGGACACCTTCGCTCTTTGCAGTCTTTGCCAGCGAAGCCCTCATGGCAGATGCACTGGCCGTTCACACAGCGGCCCTGGCCGTGACAGTTGCTGGGGCAAGAGAGCTCAGCACAGTCAGGACCCGTGAAGCCATCCTCGCACACGCACTGTCCGTCCACACAGCGGCCCCGGTGGCTGCAGTCCCGGGGACAGCGACGGTCCCTGCAGTCTTCTCCAGTGTAGTCATTGTCACAGACGCACATGCCGTTCACACAGCGACCGTGTTGGTGGCAGTCATTGGGACAGCTCATCTCACTGCAGTCAAAGCCCTTGAAGCCATGCTCACACACACATTTGCCCTGAATGCAGCGGCCCCGGTTGTGACAGTCGTTGGGGCACCTCTGCTGGCTGCAGTCCTCTCCGGTGTAGCCTTCGTCACACACGCACTGACCATTGACACAGCGGCCATGCCCACTGCAGCCGTCGGGACACTGGAGGTCCCCACAGTCAGCTCCAGTGACCCCATCATCACACTCACACTGCCCATTAAGGCAGCGACCACGGTGGTGACAATCAGCAGGACAGCGTTTCTCGCTGCAGTCCGCACCTGCAAAGCCCTCGTCGCACACGCACTGGCCTTCCTCACAGCGGCCCCGGCCCTGGCAGGCATTGGGGCAGGTGAGCTGGCCACAGTCCTCACCGGTGAATCCCTCCTCACAGTAACAGGTGCCGTTGATGCAGCGGCCCCGGTCGAAGCAGTCTTTGGGACAGATGAGCTCGCTGCAGTCCTCCCCCGTGAAGCCCTCATCACACACACACTCATTCTCCACGCACCGCCCACGGTTATAGCAGTTGTTGAGGCACAAGGGCTCATTACAGTCATCGCCTGCAAAGCCATCCTTGCACACACACCTGCCGTCCACGCACATCCCGTGCTCCTCACTGCAGGGTACGGGGCAGACCTCCAGACCACAGTCAAACCCTGCATAACCTTCGAAACACACACAGACTCCGTTCACACACCTGCCCTGGTCATTACAGTCATTGGGACATGCCAGCTGGCTGCAGTCCTCTCCGGTGAAACCCTCATCACAGACACATTGCCCATCAAGGCACTGGCCTCGGAGGTGACAGTTGCTGGGACATTCTGGCTCAGAGCAGTTGGGGCCTTTCCAGCCTGGCTCACAAACACAGCCGCATCCTTCCGTGCTGAAGTTGCCCCGGCCACTGCAGAAGGGCCTAGTGTCCAGACGGCCTGCAAAGAAGACAACAGAAACATCTATCAGAGCGGTTTCTCCATATCTACCTGCAAAACCCAAATACAAATGCAGCAGTACACGGGAGAACAGCTGCTTAATATATGGAGTCAGAAGGGATTCACATTCACTTATACCATGTGGAAATTACAAAATGACTGGAAATTATAGACGTGCACATAAAGATATGAGTGTGCGCATGCGTGTATGTGTGTGTGTGTGTGTGTGTGTGTGTGTGTGCATTCCATCACTGGGAAGAAGATCCGTATTTTGCTCACCATTTCAAGGGGTTCCCATGGGACTTCAGTGATGACGGACCTTATAGACCCCAGAAAGGCAACCCAGCCTGGGGTCTAATGAAGGTCAGGCACATGAGAGATGCTCAAGAAATAACTACTGGATTGAACTGAATTCTGACTTTTGACTTAGCAGCTATGCCCTGTTTGGGAAAGGATTTAGACCATCTGGAGCCCATTTTCCTTTAAGTTAGGTGTGACTACGTAGTCATCTACTTCCTGGATATTAAACGGGGACATTAAAGGCTTACTTGTTCGTACACTGTGATTTTTTTTGGTTGTTGGCGTTTTGGCTGAGCTCTAACACGGGTTTCACAATACAAACTGAAATGAGGTGGCTAAGGCATGGCTTTTTAAGTTTTTTGGGACACTTCAGAAAACTCATGTGTCTCTTCCTCCTCACTGTTCAGAAAGCTTTAGTGGCAGGAGGAGCTATGAATGCTGAGTGGACAGGACTCTGGCCATCTGAGTCTTCAGTTGTGGCTTAGCTTCACCTACACGGGTCATTGTTTTTCGGTGGGCTCTGGCCATGTTTGGTAGTCAGGCACTGAAAACTGTGGCTTATCTGAGCTGGCACAGGCTGGAAGCATAACACACACACACACACACACACACACACACACACACACACAATTCCACAGTTTAACTCAAAAGAATAAAGTTAAAATATCCAGTAATGATTATGTTGATTCTAGGCTTAAAATGGATGTTTGGGTTATATTCACTTAAATAAAATAGTGTTGGAAACAATTCCTGTTTCTTTTTATTTCTTCAACATGACTACTGAAAAATTTAATATTACATGTGTAGTCATGTTGCTTTTAATAGACAGCACTCCCTTAAATAATGATTTCAACATACTCTAGTATTAATCTTACTGGGTTATCTCACCTACATTTTTTTCTAGAGAGTTGATAGACTTAAAGTGAACTAATTTATTCATAAAGACAACTTTTTAAAAAAGTTTTCCAGCACTTGGGAGGCAGAGACAGGCAGATCTCTATGAGACTGAGGCCAGCCTGGTCTACATAGTGAATTCCAGGCCATCTAGGGTGACAGGGAGACCCTGTCTCAACAAAACAAACAAAGCAAAACAAACAAAACAAAAAGGATGTCTTGACCTAGAATCCCCAGAGTCCTACAGCATTCTTAACAGAGTGGTGAGATCTACTCTGGAAATCATTGAAGTCCTTTCTGGTAGTATTTTCTGCATGGTAGACACAGAGATTTTTCTTTCTAATTTGAAGTTAAAACTTCTGTAGTGCAGGTCAGGTGGCAGGCTCATTCTGAGTCTTTTAAGGATTCTCCGCACTGCTTTCCATAGCAGTTGTACAAGTTTACATTCCTACCAGCAGTGGATGAGTGTTCCCCTTTCCCCACAACCTCTCCACCTGACCCAGTCATACCACTCCTGGGTATATATCCCAAAGACTCATCCTACGCAAAGATACATGCACATCCATGTTTATTGCAGCTCTCTTCACAGTAGCAAAGAGATGGAACCAACCCAAATGCCCCTCAACAGATGAGTGGATGACAAAAATGTGGTACGTCTACACAACGGAGTACTATTCAGCAGTAAAGAAAGATGACATTATGAACTTTGCAGGTAAATTGGGTAGAGCTTGAAGTCATTATGCTGAGTGAAATAACACAGTCCCAGAAAGACAAATGGAAAATGGTTTCCCCCATTTGCGGATGCTAACATCAAATCCCCCAGATGAAAGGCAAGCTGAATAACATTATTGTTATACTTCTGTTTATTGGAAAGCAACTATGTTGTTATAATATGAATCTCTCAGTGGACTCTAGAATCCACCCACCAATTATTTTCAGACTCTGTAATTACTGTATATGGGTGGAGAGTATATATCCATATTTTAGAGTAATATAAAATTAATGGAGGAAAATGTGAATTCCTAAGCATAAAAAAAAGATTGAGAGAAAGATGCAGGACAGTTATGGCAGAATGCATGATCTGGGGTGGGGTGGGGTGGGGGGAAGGGAAAGGGGAATATGCCTGAACTGAATTGAAAAATTATGTCTGAAATACGCAAAACATCAATAAAAAATAACAACAACAACAACAAAAACTTTCTGTAGTCCATGGCCCTCAGGGAATAGAAGATAAAAAGTAATTCTAAGACATCAGATTCCTTAAAATGGGATGCAAGGGGTCCAGAGCATCTGTGGGAACCTGAAAGTGGAGACATTTGCAGGCAAGTTCAAAGCCTGCTTCTCTGTGTGTGTGTTCTTGAGTCATCTTGTGACATTGGGTTGACTTCTTAAATCTCAGTTCTTAGATCTGTGGGAGGCATGTTAAGCCTTATCTTAAAAGGTCTGGGTGGATCCCACGAGATGGTAATTACAGGATCTTGTGTATACAGCTGGCTCAAAACTTGACTATGATCAGTATGATCAGGTCTATCACATCGGAACATTTTTCTTCCTAATTCCCACAGACTCAGTACCACCCAGGCAGCACTGTGCATTTCTAAGAATACAGGAGTATGGAACATCATGTTAAAACCTCACTTAGCCCTTCATCGCAGTACCGTGAGAATCCCATCCTTCTCTGGGTCTTAATTTCCCTATTCATACAATGAGGTAATAATATAGCAGTCTCTTTGAGAGGGTCCTTTGGAAGGAGTAATTTTGTGGTGTGCTTAGAAGTTTTGAGGTAACAAAGAGATAGATTTAGAGTCAAATGTGTTTTAAGATGTGCTTATAGCTGGGATAGAGAGATAGCTTAGTGGTTAAGAGTGCTTGCTCTGTGACCATGAATAGCAAGCTGAGTGTCCCACACATGCCTGTTACCCCAGCTTCCAAGTGCATAGAGACAGAAGGATCACTGGGACTTGCTGGGTTTCAGCTTGTTTGTGAAGATGTAAACCATGGGTTCAAGGGGAGACCCTATCTTAAAGGAATAGGTCAAGAGTCATAGAGGACACCTGACTCCCTCCTTCAGCACATATGTACAGGCATATATTCCTATACGTGTACACACACATATATAAAATACATTCATATATAGATATATACACACAAATAAATAACAAAATAAATAAATCTTTAAAATTGGTATGACTCAAGCTAACATGGATGAGGGAAATCTCACAAGCTCACACCTCTCCATGAAGACCGACAATTGTTGCTGCAAGAGGAAGAATTAGTTTTCTTCAGGGACAAGCCCCTCTGCTAGGTTGGTCAATCTCAAGTGGTCAGCCCTAAACACATGTACGTAAAGTAAAATTGAGTTTTAAGAAGCAGAGTTCCCAAAGGTTTGAAAATCTCTCTGAGAACATTTTTTTTTTTGCTCTGACTCCTCCCAGAGAAGACGAGAAAATGGATATATTCTCCACATTTATCTATCCTTATTTTTTAATCAATACCTTGGCAGACTAGTTTTCTAGGCAACCCACTCTAGAAACCACTCAGAGATCCTTCTCTGCTCAATCTTTCTCCCATCTGCACAAAGGCAGGGACAACCAACCTTGGATCCTACCTTCTGCAGGCTGCAGACAGCAACCTGTTCCCATGGTGCACTGCTCCCTCAGGGAAGACACCAGCATCTCCAGGTCTTCCAGTCTGCTCAGCAGCTCCTTCACATCCGGAGCTGCCGCGCAGCCACAGGCACGGCGGGGGATGTTGATGCGGTGCGTGAACACGATTTGGTTTTCCCCATCCACTGTGTGCTCCTGGAAGCCTCCGCTGGACTCCGGGGTGGGAGTCAAGTCTTTCTCTCCACCAGCTGACTCCAGATCTACTGAGCACTGAGACCCTATGGGCAACTTGATGTTGTAGACGTGGTTGAAAACCACTGGCTGATTCTCCTCTGGTAGGGTCATGTTCACTCCAGTCTCCCGTTTGTGTCTGATGACTTTCTTGAGGACCCCGCCTTCGGAGGGAAGGGCAAGTAGAGCCAGGAAGATGCCCAGCAAGAGCCGAGTCGTGACCCCCATGGTGGAGGTGGGATTGGCTAAGTTTTGAGGTTGTAAGTTATCTTACTCCCAGCAGAATTGGGGATTTGGATATGTTGAGGCAATACAAGTCAGTCACTCCCAGATTTCTTGAAAGAAGGATCTATAAATGAATAAAGGAAAATCATAGTTATTAGTGTCTGCCACTGATGGAATCTGTGGAATCAGGCAATTCTGAGTGAGTTTGGATTTCATGACTCCTGTGTTTGAAACTCGCTTGATATTCTTTTATTTTATGCTGTAATGAGGATATACAATGGTATCTAAAAGAATTTAGCAAGTTTGAAGGAATGGTTTCACTGAATTTTCAATGTCTGAAAATGACAGGAGGGAACAGAACAACATGGCCAATATCAGAATAAGACAGACATGAGTTTATCTATGCAAAGAAAAACATGTTTATAGGTATAAGAGTTAACTTGCTTATGAGCTTTGGAAAACAAAAGAATTATCCAATGTGTCCTCAGCTTCAGGTCTGCAGCCTTGGCTAAATTATTTAATTTTCTCTCAATTTCACTTTCTACAGAGAAGATCATGGCTAATGGCCAGGGTAAAAGACTGACATAAGTGGAAGCATTACATAGGAATAATTTGTGTATTCATTGTCACTTAGTATTTACTAGCCATGCCTGCTGAGGAAGTTGTTAATAGTGTTGTGAGGGCTACAGCCCCAGTAGACACTTGGTGAGTCCTAACTGTAATTACTGTTCCTGTAGAGTGAGATAAACACTGCTGGTTCTCTTTATCCTGGGAGACAGAGGGCAAGAGAAAGAATATAAGACAACCAAGTTTTGAGTTCTCCTGAGCTTCTTGGCAGTCACATGGCTGTTGACACAGTATTCATTCTTTGCCACTAGCATTCCCTTTCCTTGACTTATACATCCAGAACATCCAGCAGGTGAATCTTTAGAAGAACTTGATAGACTACCTCTGAACCAGTTGTCCAAACTGAGATTGGTGACAACAGATGGCTCAGAAGGAAGTCTGTGAGCTTCTGCTTTCTCCTCAGATCACCAGCACTGACAGAATACCTACCGAATTTTCCACAGCAAGGAAAATTCTATAGGTGGTAAAGATAAATATAAGACCAAGTATCTGCCCTTAGACAGTTTAGCAATAGTTAAGAAGATGGAGTCATTGGGCTCAGTACTGAGGGAAGAAAGAAAAACAGAGATGCAAAGAAAAACTTTCCTAGGTACAGAATTTAACTGCTTATGCATTTTGAAAAATGAAAGTATTAGCCAAAGAATGGCAAGGTGTAGGATTTTTTGGAAAAGATGATATTTAAGAAATTTAAATGAGACTTAAATAGTGGGAGAGATGAAATGAGACAGCATGTGGAGGAAAATATGCTACGCTGAGGCTGTTCCGACCCAATGAGCTGTCTTCTTTATCTATACTATGGCTATTCATATGTGCAGACAATCAGGTAGGAGAGGGAAAGGAGCTGTCAGAGGTTGTTGAGAAATTACTGAGTGAAGATATGAGTGTCTGACTAATCTTTGGATGGAGTTAATTGATACTAATAAAATAATGACTTAGATATCCATGTGAGTAATCTATACTGGCACAAAGTCATCCCTGGCCCTCTTTTATTAGGAAATAAACCTGAATATATAGCTCCAGGAAATACTAATAGAGCTATTTGGTTTTACTAAGTCAAGGAACAAGTGGGCATTTTTCTCCTGCCTGTTTTTATATTTCTGTCAAAGAGTTGTGATATTTCAATCACTCATCCTCTATGTTTTCTAACTTTTTTCCTATTAAAATCCTACTTAGCATGCCGGGCGTGGTGGCGCACGCCTTTAATCCTAGCACTTGGAAGGCAGAGGCAGGCAGATCTTTATGAGTTCAAGGCCAGCCTGGTCTACAGAGTGAGTTCCAGGACAGCTGGGGCTACAGGGAGACCCTGTCTCGAAAAGACAAAAAAAAAAAAAAAATCCTACTTAGCTATATGCAACGACATGCTTAAACCTGAGATAGCCTAGCGGTTAAGAGCGCCGACTGCTCTTGCAGAGGACCCGGGTTCAATCCCCAGTGCCCACATGGAGGCTGAGACCCGTCTGTAACTCCAATTCCAGGAGAACTCCAGTTCCAGGGGAATCCGAGACCCTCTTCTACCTCCGCGGCATTGCATGACACGGGTGTGCAAACCTACATGCAGTCAGTACACTCATACACATACAAAAATAAATAAAATTAATTAAAAAAAAAAGAAAAATAAGACAATCCCCCTAGGTACTTGGTACTAGCATCAAGACAGGACGAGTGCTTACTGGACTTCATTTGGGGGACTATGGGAGGCAAAGACCCCAATGTGGAGTACAAGTGCAGGATTGATGCTTGTTCGGGCTTGCCAAGGAGGAGCCTTCGAGCACTCCCTTAAGGAAAACATGACATCTTTTAGAAAAAAAAAAAAAAAAAAAAAGGTCCTCCAATTCAAGTGAAAAAATAAAAAAAAAGATGTTTAACAGCTGGAGAAGGTAGCAAGCTGATAGGGAAGGTCACCTTCCTGTGATTTGTCAAGTTTAGGTCAACGACACTGCTCATTGTCATTCGCTGCCTATTGTGGGTTTCATGCATTGCAATTGTTTTTTTTTTACATTGTAGTATCATCTTACACTATTGACATTATTATTTGTAAATGCTTAGAAATAGAAACATGAACAAAAAATAAAAGAAAAACAAGACAATCAGAAAAGCCAATACTGTGAGATTCCACTAGTATCACATGAACCTGCTCATGTGGAAGCCTAAGGGTTGACATTATGCTGATTTACTAGGGGATGTGGAGTTTGAAGGTAAGAAGTTGGAGCGATGTTTGTCAGAGGTTATGATATTCCAATTATTTAAGAGGAACATATTCAAGAAATCCACTGTACCGCATGGCAACCATTGTTAATAAAAACATATTCACTAATGTGTTTTGAAATATTTCATTGTACAGCCCAGGCTGGTCTTAAACTCAAGATTCTCCAGCTCTGGGCTCCTGAACTCTACAATTACAGGCATATGCCATTATGTCTGGCTACTGTATTCTTGAAAATTGCTGACACTGGATATCGGGTATTGTCACCCCAGAATGGTAAACACATGAGCTAATAAGGCACATGTTAATTACTTGGATTTAACCATTCTGCAGTGCATGCGTAGTTCAAAAATATCGTGATGTACAAGATAAATAAAATTATAAATTAACAATAAATTTTTTAATTAAAAATGATCCCAGTGATAGAATATATCAAATGAATTCCAAGAAAACACCTCTTCAGAACAACAGAATGTCTTTTGAAAACCTGGAGGTGGATCATGGTAGGGAATACTGAGCTGAGAACTACTTCTGTGATACTGAGTGGGGGTTTGGAAACCTACAAAGGGCCATTTGTGTACCTGAACCAAGAACATCCAACCCTCACCCCCTCACCCCGATCATATCAACACTGATATGTTACCAATCATCTGAGTAATAGCTACCTAGGGCCCCTACTTCATGGTTAGGAAAAACCCAACCTCTGACTATGTTTTCTTACTAGAATTTATTGCCTAAATAGTTAGTTGTGGATCTACAGTGTCATTAAGGCCTCTCAATGGAGACTGCTATGAATAGCCACGCTGGGCTCATTCTCTTCTCTCAAATACAGATATCCTATTCACTGATTGCATGCTCTCTTGGAATGTCCACTTTAAAGCTTCTTGTCTTTACAAAGGGCTTCTTTCCTTACTCCTGCTATTGCTTATTACCTCTTTTTATCCTTCTCTTGAGAAAGAACCACAGGCCAGCCTTGGATTATACCTAACACTTTTGTGTATGTTATTATGACTTGGAACTAATGTCTAAAAAGTTTCTAAAGTTGTTGGTTGAGACTTCAAAGTAAGACTTAATGATAGTAATGACCAGAGTGTGGGTAGAGAGAGAATTTTTCATTGTGTATCTAAGAGATCCATACAGTGTCACATTGGGAGAGAAGTTATCTTTGAGTATTAAGATTTCTGACTGGTTCAAGGTGTTCATAGGATCAGAGAAGCTTCTGTACTTTGAAAAAGATCAGTCATGTCCTCAAGGTTGTGGAATCAGACATATCCAGGTTATGTACTGGCCCTGGAACTTTGACAACATACTTATCTCCTGTCTATGATCTTATTTATAAAATAGGGGGTAAAAAAATTCCAGAGCTGGCTCAGTTGCTAAAGTGTTTGTCGTGAAAGCAGGAAGGCCCGAGTTTGATTCCAAGAACCCATGATAGAGCTGGCCATGGTAGAACATGCTTGTAATCCCAGTGCTGGGGAAGCAGAGACCGAAAGATGTCTGGGGCTAGGCAGCCTCACATAATTGGCAAGTTCCAAGCCAAGCAAGCAACCTGGTGTCAAAGATTAAGGTGGATGGCCCCTGAGGAAACTGCAGAAAGATACCTGAGGTTGATCTCTGGCACGGGTGCACACATGCACACAAACACACACACACACACGCACACACACGCACACATACACACACACACTCCAGAAGAAATTAAGGATTAGAGATCTGTACATAGAGCACAGAACATGATATCTGGTACATGGTAAGCACTCAGTCAACAGCAGCTGTTTTTATTGTTGTTGTTCCACTCTTGGGAGCACGGCCTGGCAAAGAGTTCCTGTCAGTAGTTCCTCTGCTTAAGCTGGAACTTGATCTGGTTGAATCTAGTCCTAAATTAGGTGGCAACTTGGACTTGGATCAGAGAAGCTGCAGAAATCACTGATGGGTGAGAAAACAAGCCTTGCGAAGATCAATTTACTAAAACTAGAAATAAGTGTTCTAGGAGGGTAAAACAAGGGAGCATTTAATAACCTTTAAGAATACAAAATATTAAGAAGGTGCAGACAACTGGCTGGTTTATGTTCCTTTGAGA
This sequence comes from Rhizomys pruinosus, assembly GCA_009823505.1. Lineage (NCBI taxonomy): Eukaryota > Metazoa > Chordata > Mammalia > Rodentia > Spalacidae > Rhizomys > Rhizomys pruinosus. The sequence goes on along the minus strand of VZQC01000005.1, from coordinate 4,565,613 downwards.
ATAGACCCTGGGGAACATTACTTGAGGTTGGTGTATGAGAGATTTAGAGTCAAGTTTGAATAGTAGGGCTTTTGTTATTTCAGGAAGAACTGCATAATCTGCAGAGTCTTGAAAAAGTACAAGCAGATTCTTTATGGGAAATGATCAGTATCAGAGGGTCTGGAGACCATGTTGTAGATGGAAGCTCAAGGCGTTATGCTTGTTTACCTTGTAGCTGAGAAAGCCAAGGTTATGTGGGACAGGGTTACCATTATAAGTCCAGGAAAGCAAGTGTGGGCTCCTCTTCACATTCCCACAGGCTAAAACAATCACGTGTGTGTGTGTGTGTGTGTGTACATATACATCACGTGTAAAAGGATTATGACAAGAAGGCACATTGCAGCACACCAGAAGATTTTCCCATTTGAGCTCTTTGGTGCTAACCTTTAAGAAGTAGCATGATAGGGCTGGAGAGATGCCTAGCAGTTAGGACTGCTCTTGCAGAGGACCCAGGTTCGAACCCCAGCACCCACATGGCAGCTGAAAACTATCTTTAGCTCCAGTTCCAGGGGAATCCAACACCCTCTTCTGACTCCGCAGCATTGCACAACACAGGTGCACAGACCTGCGTGCAGACAGTACATTCATACACATACAAAAATAAAATTAAATTAAAAAAATATATATTTAAAAAAAAAGAAGCAGAATGATATACTGAGGGTTAAGTTTGGGTGCTTCACCATAGGCCAGAGAGCACTGTGAGATAAAGGAGTCAACAATCTTTGAAATTCTTCCCTGGTCACAGCTGAGAATAAACAACAAAAAATTTCAGTTTTAGATACATTTTATCCTTATCTGGAGAGCCTTCTGTGGTTGGAAACACATTTCAGAAATACTATGACTCTATGTTTGGTAGTTCACAGAAGGTATTTATCCTGTTGACTTAAGTACATACATAGAATACTCATAAGTGGAATAAGCTCGACTAGAAAGGAGAAAAATGATTCCATCTGTCTAAGAAATCCAGATGACTTTGTTTCCACATTATTTTGGCAATGTGTGAGGCTGCTTATACCAAACTTTTCTTCTAGCTTACAAGGAAGGGAATTTTATTGTGCTGGGTCAGTTAAGCATGGGGTTGCTAATATGGACATCTCATAAACGGTCTACAAATTCCTCACCCCTTGCCCCCCCCATCCATAAATTCCTTCTTGGAATGTGTCAGGAAGAGGCAGGAATCAGGAAACAGCCTTCAATGTGTGTGTGTGTGTGTGTGTGTGTGTGTGTGTTTCCCAAGGACATCTGATCCCCACAGCCGCATGAGTCCAGTGTATTCTGAGTTATAAAAGAATGAAGATAACTTCAACCTACAGACTGAGAGTTCTTCTGAGCCCTAGGGAGTTTAAATCCCAGCACTGAGGAGTGACTGTCTATCAGAGAGGATCGTGATGCTTTAATTTGTGCCAAATAATATGTCATTAGAACCAGCAATTATCCCCAAGGCTTGAGAATTAATTCATTTTCAAGTGATTTATTCTTGCTGGGTGTGGTGGTGCATGGAGGCAGAAGCAGGCAGATCTCTCTGAGATGGAGGTAAGTCTGGTCTAGTTAGAGAGTTCTAGGCCAGCTAGGGCTACAGGGAAACCCTGTCTCTAAAAAAAAAAAAAAAAAAAGATAAGAAATAAAGGACACTCCCCTCCAATTCTTGTTTTCCATAGGGATGCGGTGAATGATGATAGGCTGATAAGCAGTGGGATAGCCTGGGGTAATGGAATGTCTCAGTGATCAACCACGGACATTCTTGCTACTGAGGTTATAGAAACAGCTTGTTATTGGGAGGAATAGTACATGCTAAAATGGAGCAACGTCCAAGAGGAGTCTACACGGTGTTTGGGAAAATCTTTTCTATACTCAGTTAAATATTATTAAGGTTGGCCTTTGTCTGTGCCCCTTCCTAGTATGAGCCCATTCCAGTTGCCAATTTGTTTACACCAGCAATGACTGGACAGTAACAATTCCATATAACTCCAGTGCACAGCTCTGATAGTGGATGTGAAACATTGCCTGTCTGGCCTCAATTTTATTATTATTTATTATTTTTGTATGTGTATGAATGTACTCTCTGCATGTAGGTTGGTGCACCCGTGTCATGCAGTGCTGTGGAGGTCAGAAGAGGGCGTCCGATTCCCCCAGAACTGGAGTTAAGATGGTTCTTAGGCACCATGTGGGTGCTGGGAATCAAACCCAGGTCCTCTGCAAGAGCAGTCGATGCTCTTAACCGCTGAACCATCTCTCCAGCCCCATTTTTTTTTGTCTGTTTTAGAGACATGGTTCTCCTGTAGCCACAGCTGACCTGGAACTCTCTATGTAGATCAGGCTGGCCTTGATCTCCCAGAGATCAGCCTGCCTCTGCCTCCTGACTGCTGGGATTAAAGATATGTGCCACCATGCCTGGCTCAATTTTATTATTGTAAATACCAATATCAATTCCAAAATAAAGGTATTTCAACCATGAGAAGAAATGAGATAATATATGCAACACACTTAGCAGCTAACACAGGAAAGGAGGTCTTATCCCCAGTATGCATGATTGCTCCTGTGTTATTTGGAGATGACAGACAGCAGAAGGCTGCTTTTTTAAAATTTTAACTTTTATATGTAGGAGTGTATTGCCTGCATGTATATAAGTGCACCTATGTTATGCCAAGCCCAAGGAGGTCAGAAGAGGGTGTCAGATCCTTTGGAACTGGAGTTTTTATGAGTAGTTGTTAGTTGCCACGTGGATGCTAGGAACTGAACCTAACTAAGTTCTCTGCAAGCGCAGCTAGTGCTCTTAACTACCGAGACACCTCTCTAGCCCCAGAAGGCAGCTTCTTGACAGATAAGAAATTCTTTTGCCGGGCATGGTGATGCATGCTTTAATCCCAGCACTTGGGAGGCAGAGGCCAGCCTGGTCTACATAGTGAGCTCCAGGCCAGCTGGGACTAAAGGGAGACCTTATCTCAAAAAGACAAAAAAAATTCTCTTTATGTAATTAATTTTTTTAAAATTTATTTTCTGTGCATGAGTGTTTAATGGGTGTTTAGCCTGTATCTTTATTAGTTCACATGCATGTAATACCTGCAGAGTCCAGAAGAGGAGCTGGAGTTATAGAAAGTTGTTAGCCACCTTGTGGGTGTTGGGAACCAAATCCTGGTCCTTTGTAAGAAGTAGCCAGTGCTCTTGACCACTGGGCCATCTCTCCAGCCCCCAAAGATAAGAAATTTCTTAAGGTACTGTTAAGAGTCCTTCCTTACCAAAGCCCACTGTTTATTTTTTTCTTCCAGCCTTCTCCTTTTCTTTATCACCTCTAGGTTTGTGTGTGTATGTGTGTGTGTGTGTGTGTGTGTGTGTGTGTGTGTGTGTGTGTGTGTACAGACCATGGTGCATGTGTGTAGATCAGAGGCCAATTTTTGGGAGCAGGTTCTTACCTTCTACCTTGTTTGAAGCAAGCTCTCCCTCGTCTCTCTACTACACTGGCTGTGTATGCTGTGCTAACTGGTTCATGAGCTTGCAGGTGGTTCTCCTTTCTCTGCCTTCCATCTTATTGCAGGAATGCTGGGATTATATGGGATTAGAGATATGTGTTGTGGCATCTGGCTTTTTATATTTAACATGAGGATCTTGTTTTGTCTTTTGAGACTGGGTCTCCCTGTAGCCTCAGTTGGCTTGGAACTCACTATATAGATTATTAGGTTGGTTTTGATCTCACGGAGATCTACCTGCCTGTGCTTCCTGAGTTCTGGGATTAAAGGGGTGCACCACCATGGCCATCAGATCTGGGGATCTAGACTCAGGTCTTCATATATATTTGGTAAGCATTTCTCACTGTTGTTTTTCTCTGTGGAAGTGAAAATAATCCTCTGTACTTAGTCAATCTAGTCAGGGGTACTCTGTAATCCTTAGGAGAATGAAAAGGCTCGTGGCTGCAGAATTTCCTGTCTAGTGTGATTCAGTAGCAGGAACAAGGGCGTGAATGAGTTGGGTGGGGCTCTTTACCGGGAGGTCAGTACCCTGGCCAAGGCTTCCCCGAGGTCCAGCTGCTGCTGGGATGGTTATCCATGTTATGGAGCCAGGACTTTCTCCAGAACAGACTGTCTGTGGTTTAGTCTTTCAAAACTATGCTCTCAATGGAAAATGCTTGGCCCAACTTCTCAGTACTTTCCATAAGCAGTCAGAAATCAGATTATAGAATCAAAATCACACAAGAGCAGGACTTAGAAACAATGGTAGAAGATCAGCATCTAGAGGTGGGAGATCAGTAGTGTCCACACATACCATTCTGGTGCACATGGCAGACATTGCTAATCAATAACAGCTCATTTACACACACCTCTGTAGAATTGTAAACTGAATCTGTCTCTCCAAGCAGCCATATATAATTAAGTAGAGGTAGTACATTTGTGTGTGTGTGTGTGTGTGTGTGTGTGTGTGATATAAACCTTATTTAATTTCCAAAGCATGAGAATCATTGCACCCAGAGAGAGTCACACCAAAAATGAATGGTAAAGCTGATCCTGCTTTTTGGTAAATAAAAAGAAAGAAAAGAAAAATTGACTGAAATTTATCTTCTTCCTCAGAGCTCTGGGAAACCTTAGGATAGAAATGAGCACATACATACAACATTGTGAATAGAATCAGCAATATCGAGTTTTAACTTGAAATTTGCTAAGAAAGATCTTCAGTGTTCTCACCATACACAAACAAGGTAACTATGCAAGGTTTATATATGTTGTTAATTAGCTTGAATCCGGTAACTATTTCACAAATAATCATGTTATATACTGATGCGTTTCAGTTTTACATCAGTAAAGCAGAACAAAATAAAAACAAAGAAGTACTTGTGAAAAGTTTCCACCAATTATCAGTCTGGGACAATTGTAAAGGTCTTCAGAGAGAAACCAGTGCTGGGAACTTGGAGAGAACTAGTGCTAAGAGCTTTCTGGATTTCTTGGCTCTGTAGGTTCCATCCATCCATCCATCCGTCCATCCGCCCATCCATCCATCCATCCATCCATCCATCTATCCATCCATCTGTCCATCCATCCATCCTTACTTATCAAATACCATGTATCACGCCCTGAATTAAACTTATTTTCCCATAGTAGAGAAGATAAATATAGTCTCTGTAATAGTCACAGAGTATACTTGGTTTTAAGCCTACACATTGCAGGTTTACCAGTCATGATGTTCTTAAGTGCCTTTGCAAACTGAGGACAGGAGGCATGCTCCTGCTGCAGTAGCAAAGGCTATTCCAGAGCTAATCGACGTTTACTTAAGAGCTGTGCAATGTCCATGGCACTGGAGAAGAGAGGCCAAGAAAGGAACTATTCCCTGTTCTCAGAGATCCTGGAAACCAGGAGCATATAGATGATAAGGGGTGAGTAGAGTGATAACCTTAATGAGAATTAAGGAAAGGAGCAGCGCTCTTGGCTAGGGAGCTGTTAAAGGGGCTATATGGAAGGGCTTTGAATAACCAAACTCTGTCTGAAAGGGCCTTGGAAGGCCAGGGAGAAGTTACTTACTAACCATGGTAATGAAAAGTGGCAAAGATATTAAACTTCATTTACTGAGTGTGTTTTACCAAGGCCTGTGCTAAGCATTTTAAATCTCCAGTTTCAAATTCTTCCCAAATAATGAGGTAGAATTTTCATCTTCACTTTGCAGATGAAGACAGTGAGGTGCACTGTCACCACAGAGCTTATGCAAATTGGAGGCACTACGGAGGGACTAAGGAGGGAGGGAGGGTATGGACCAAGGCTGTCTGATTCTACCATATGACATGGTCTTTTGCACTGGAGGCTTAAGAAAGGCCAAAAATATTTGAAAGCAGACTGCTCTTTTACTCGACCTCTAAGCAGCAGGCTTACCTAGTGTTTCCTAGTGCCCTATAATCAGAACCTGACAGGGCTGCCGTAAAGTAGAGGCAAGGTGATGGGCACTTTCAGATGTTGCTTCTTCATAGTTCTCTTTTGGAGATGGTTCCTGGTACCTTGAAGGATGCCAGGAAGCCCCCTCACCCCACATTTGAGTGGACAGCATATCTGTCATTTAAGATGAAACTAAAAATCCAAATCCATTATTAAAAGTGTTCTTAGTTAAGTTAAGCCATAATTGTTCTTTCCCTTTTCTGAATTGTCCGAGTACTTGATTAAATACTATTTACATCATGAATGAATAATTTAAAAATATTGAGTAGCTTGATACACATACATCTTAGGAAATTCACTAATTCTATTTTGTATTTATATTAGGTTGATATAGTTTGCACGCATATACTTTGTCTATGTATAGTTACACTGCATAGGATCTGCAGCTTCCTGAAGGCAGGGGCTATTGTATGAGAGAGCCAGCTCTATAAACCCACATCCAACACTGAGTCTAGAACACAGTGAACCTCAATTCTAGAGTGCTCCCCTTGGGTCTAGTGATCGCTAGCCTGTTGCTAATTTGGCAAAAGTTCATCCAAACTTAATTTTACATTTCACTTTCAACTCAAGCCAAATGGCCAATATCACATACAAAATGCCCCCAATATTGTGTTTTCCCTTTCATAAGGTGCTTGGATGAATCACTGGTGGGTTCTGTTGTCTCCTCCTTTCTACTTCTTGAACAGAACTTTTATTACCAACCAAATTAAATCCCCAAATCTTAATCCATAAAACATGTCCATCTAGACTCAATAATGCGATTCATATTTGTGGTTTAGTGTACCTAAGAAAAGCTGAGATGAAATATGACTAGGTCCATTTATACATTCAGACCACAAGCCTTCCTGGCTTATTATGGTCTGGTTTCAATTTTTGAAATAAAACTTCAGCAGAGCTCTAGTTTTCTCTCTTCTGCTTTTTGCCTAGACAGAAAATAAAATAAAAAGTGGGTCTGACCAAGCGGCAACAATATAGATTCCTATAAAACTCTGGAAAATTATTACAAAAATAGATTTGAATTCAGTGCCCCAAGGAACAATGGCCTCCTCTATTTTGTTTTTCAACTAGAAATAGAGTTGGCTTCTTCACAGGTCTCAAATTCTTGAGCCAAAGTTAAGGAATTAAAGACATTTATTCAGGAGGAACAGGTTATAGGCACAGCTCAACACAGGAAGAGGACAGTGTGAATATTTGTGCTAAATACTTGGCATAGTGAGACTAGAAAGATTCGGGAATTCTATTCTGAATTAAGAGGGCTGGTATTTGAATGAATGGAATTCTGCCTGACTGAGGTCTGCTTCTGAAGCCAGAATGTACCATTGACAATTGCCAAAGCCTGTAGGAATCAAGATCAGCAAACTCTGATACACTTTGAAAGGAGCAGTGTCTTGAATTGAAAATAGATATCTAAGACTGGTGACAGGCAACCAGACACTGGGGGAAACTAAGTCTGTTACAGTAATTAATCAGTTTGGTCCCAGGAAAGGCATGCAGGCTTGCAGTGTCTGTTTTCCTTTCCCAAACTGGGATCACCTAAAAGCTATAGTAAGTAATAACTAGGGATGATTGGACCTGTCTATGCTCCATACATTGTAGGTGTATCCATACATTGTTTTCTCTCTAAGACCCCTGTCATAACTTTCTTCAGTTTTTTCTCCTCATAGATGGGGAAACTTGGGTCACATAACTGTAAAGGGAGGAAATAGTTTCATTCAGGTGAACTGACTCACCACTCAGAGACATCAGCTTTGCTCTAGCAAGTTAATAATGCCAAGGCTGGTTTGCATGACTAAGTTCAAAGGACTGACTTCAAAAGGACCTAATGTTTGGGTCCCCAATAACTACTGGCAGTGGAAAAAATCTTTATAAAGCTGCATGAGAGCTGGAAAAATAAAGATGTCCAACCTCTGACTTGGGCTTAATTTAGCTGTGCAACTACAAGAAGTATTTCCTAAAGGGTAATCTATGGCATGTTGAGAGGTATTAATGCTGAACCAAAAACGATTTTCTAATTAATAGTGTTTGGAAAATGCTATTTTTAAACCAAATGTTACTTTAAGCCAAACAAATTACTCACTTTTCTTCATTTTAGGATGTTCTATGGTTTTTTATGTGTTCATGGAAATCTCCCAGAAGGAGACAGTTTATAGAGTGTTTCCTAGACTTACTTGATTATTTTGTTTGAAGTACATCACAGGATTAGGTTTGATAACACACACAATTGCTAAAGTCCTGGGACAGAACAAATCCTAGACTCTTCCTCTTTTTATTCCACGTATTGAGAGAGAAATGACCATATATCTGACCAGGTCCTATGTGAGATAAAACATGAAGCCCCCAAAGTGAAACAAATCAATTAGTGTTTATTCTGTGCTTGGCCCTTTACAGATGTTCTTTCATTATGATCGAACCTTAGGCACTTGGGGAACATTGCTCAACTTTTCCTGGTTGAGAACTATAGGCTTAATGAGTTGTCCAGTCAGTATTATCTGAATCAGTATTATAAGTCCTGTCTTATAACGACAAAGTCTAAAGTCTAGGCTCTCCTTGTCTCACCAAGTGATCTGTTGAAACAAGATTTTCTGTTTGATTTAAGGACTACATATTTACATAATAGATACCATAGGAAAACTCAATTAATAAAGTTGGACAACTGGGTGCCTGTGGTGGCTTTACTTACAGGTTTTGACTTGAGGGGGGCACAAAGCCATGTGAAAAAAAATATCTGAATCTCAGGCAGATCACTAAAGCTGGTGGAGAACAGCCTGCTTTCCTTCAGTCTGGCTCATGGAAAAAGTTAATACACCAGAGGAAGATAATGTGAGAAGTAGCAGACAGGGGAGCTGAAAAATCTATAGGTTCTGGAAAATTGGGCCTCATTCTCTGCTTATCCAAGAAATCAATCAAGGCATGAGAGTATTTCAGAAAGTCTAAAAGTTATAACTTTCCGTTCTGATAGCACATAATTTGCGATGGTTAGTCTTAACTGTGAACTTGATACAATGTAGAGTCACCTATACAGAGGCTCATGAGGGACTGTCTATACCAGGTTGGCCTGTCACATGTCTGTAAGGGATGGTATTGATACTGCAAACTGAGGTAGAAAGGCCTGCCCACTGTGGATGGCACCATTTCCTAGGCAAAGGGTCCAAGATTGCTTAAGAGAAGAGGAAGTGAGCTGAGCACTGGCAAATATGCATGAATATATTGCTCTCTGCTTTTGACTGTGGATTGAAGGAGTCACTTCAAGTTCTTGCAGCCTTGAGTTCCCCTCAGTGATGAACTAATATCTGGAATTGTGAGCCAAGTAGACTCTTTCTTACATTGCTCTTGTAGAGTATTTTATCACAGTGACAGCAAACAAAAGTAAGACAGGATTTTATGCACAAATAAGCAAATGAGCAAGGAAGGAAAAGGGAATGAAATTCCTTCTGAGAGAGAGAGAGAGAGAGAGAGAGAGAGAGAGAGAGAGAGAGAGAGAGAAATGCATCAATCACACAAATGGATATTGTCCTTCTAAGTCTCCCTTGGGTTTAGAATTTGGTACTATATTTCTCCCTGTGGGGAAAGGATTTATTAGATCAACTTTGATTTCTGTCCTAGAACACTACTGGCAGTGGTCAGTAATCATACTCCTAAGTGGCTAGATCATCTCTTTTTGCTAAGGTCTGAATCTGTCTTGTCTCCTTCTGTCCAAATTTTAGACCCTTGGTTCTCAGTTGGTGGCACTATTCTGGAGGCTGTAGAGCCTTTTAGAGTGTAAGGCCTGGGGACCATTAATGTTGACAGCCACCCTGTTCCCAGCCCAGTTTTTCTGCTCCCTGACTGCCATATTCACAAGCCCGGGTTGCATGCTTCTGCCACCTCAGACAGAGCCCTGAGCTACTTACTCACCATGCCTTCCGGAATGGACTGTGAGTCTCAAACTGTGAGCCAAATTCAACCTTTCCTCCTGGAGATTATTTCTGTCAGATAATTCAGTCAAGGGACACAAAAGTAACTAATATGCATCTCAACCATGATGCTCTGGTACTAGAGATAGTGGGACCGTAGAAGATGCACAAGAGAATGAGCAGGACTAGGTCCTAATAAAATATTTTTAAAAGTAGGCTGCTGGTTCACAGTTTGCTGACCCCTGCTGGAATACAGTGGTTGCTCAAGTCTGTCACCCCCCACTGAATGGTGGGGCTGTGGGGGTTTGGGCACAACAGCCTGCAGATTGGTTTTACACGAAGGATGCTTGTACTCATGGATTATCACTTATAGCTAAAAAATGAAAAAAAAACTGAGAGAAAGATGCAGGACAGTTATGGCAGAATGCATGATCTGGGATGGGGTGGGGGTCGGGGGGAAAGGAAAGGGAAATATGCCTGATCTGAATTGGAAAATGATGTATGAAATGCACAAAGCATCAATAAAAATTAAATAAAAAAAACAAGAAAAAAAAAACACATGTAGTCTGCGTTGGATTGTCAGGAAAAACACTTTGTTATACGCCTGCAATCTATAAGCCTGTTTTGTAAGGTTACAGTAAGATAGTTCAGCAGGTCAAGGTGCCTGTAACCAAACCTGTTGACCTGAGTTTAAACATAGACCCACATTGTGGAAAGAGAAAACCAGTCTCTGTAAATTGTCCTCTGAACTGCACATGCAAGCTGTGGCCTACACACACTTGTGCGTGCACACACAGAATTAAAAAAAAAAAAAGACTTGTTTTGTGCCAAACTTTATGCTAGATATTTTTTAATACACGGTAACATTAGCCCTGTCATTAGTCATAGCAATCTGGTGAGATGTGTTACTATGCCATTTCAAAGTTAAATGGAGACTCAGGGATGCTCAGGAAGTGGTTTATGAAACAGAACCAGCTTTTGAACCTGCCTTATGGCTCTCACCTGTGAAGTTTCAACATTTTGTTACCCTGGGATGACTTCTCCAACAACTTCCTTTAGTTCTCAGAAGGTGCAAACTTGCAATCAGGAGAGGGCTTAGAACGTGAGGCCTCCTCCACCTTTCTCCTCCTAGACCTTTAGCAGCTTTCAGCCTGTCGCCCACGTGTAAGCCCTGAGGTATTTGACCTCTGTCTTTCTCCCATAGATCTGGCTGTCTTTCCAGCTTCGTATACTTCCTCTTTGGAGCACATTGAAGCCAAGGTGCACTGTTTGCAAGTGCTTATTAGCTTCTGGGCAGATGTTGGCACATTCTCTTTGGCCTAGAAGGGATTCCAAATTTGCTGAGGTCTGGCTGTGCTCACTGGATATCTTAGCCAGAATGACTTGCTAATTGGGATGACACCCTGCGTGTCTCTACCTCTCTAGCCAGGTTTTCTGACCTGGGCATGCCTGTTTGGGCTGAAGTGGGTTGTTTGGCATTTTGCTGAAGATTTAGTTGAGTGAGACCTAATTTATAGTCCCTTTGAAATCTGTGAAAACTGGAACTTCAGTACAGAGTTTCTCAGACTGAGGCTCAATACATTTTAGGCAGGTGGCATCTGGATAAGGGTATCTGTTGTCACATCAGTTTGGGGACTTGAGCTCACCAGAGTCGGACAGGAATTCTCAGCTCATGAACTGTCTTGCTGCAAGCTTTCCACTAGCTTCTAATCAAACAAAGAGTATCTGAAATCCTGCCCTCTGCCTACAGAGCTCAATCCTCTACTTCATTCCGATCTTTGCTTTGAAGTTTCCTTCATACCCTTATCTTTTTGAAACAATATCTGTCTCACCATCAGCCAGTGTCTGTTGCCTTACCTTGGGTTATAATTCTTCTTAGCCCATATGACTCTATGAAATATTACTCGGAATTTCTCTGGTTCCTTTTTATTGCCTGTCTTCCCTTATCCTATGGTCTAAATATTTGTGGACCCCCAGTTCATATGTTGAAATCTAATCATCAACATGGTAGTATTACTTGGTGGCCCTTTGAGAAGCCACTGAGCAATGAGGACAGAGCTCTCGAGAATGGGATTTGTCTTTAAAAAGAGGGCCACAAGTGCTTCCTCATCTCTTCTATCATGTGTGGTCATATCTGGAAATCTTGACTTACGAACCAGGAAGTAGACCACTCGCTAGACATGAAATCTGCTGGTGCTTTATTCTTACGACTTTAAAGTCTCCAGCCAAATGTATTTCCCTTGTTTCCAAACCACCTAGGACATTAAATCTTATTATGGAGGCCTACATAGAATAGGACACCTGCTCTAGAGAATTCAAGAAAAATGCTTTCTTGTTCTCTACTGTTATTTTCAGCCTTTGGAACTACACAGACAAGACCATATGAACTATGAATTTCCAGGATACTGTCAAGGATTCCCCAAACTCATTGGCCACAGAACACATTTTAGACGCATCTCATAAAGATCTGTTTCAAAAGATTCAATCTGAGGAACTGGTTATCTAGTGAGGACTTATCACCAGGAACCACCTCAAAAACAGGAGTCAAGAAGAATGAGGCTAAATTATCTATATCCAATGCTGGGATATTTGCTAAACAATGCAATACAGTATATACATTTAATAATCACAATGGCCTTCTAAAATAGATACTATTTGCCTCTTCTATGGATTTAGAAAATGAAGCTCAGAGAAGCTAACCAATTAGCAAGTAAAAATATTTTGAACCCAGAGCCTTCAGATGTCAAAGCCAGGCTCTGGACCATTATTCATTCCTTCCCTGGGCTTTGAATCTCTGCATGCCTAAGGACAGAGAGCTCTTTGTCTTCAGGGCCTCCCTGGGCCCATTCATTCCTCCCACTAGTTGACTGATCCTGATTTTCAGCCATCTCTGTGACTCAGCCTCAAATCCCCAGACAGATGGCCTCTGTCCTTGGTACTGGCTTTCCCAAATCCCAAGCAGAGTATTCGGCTATCCTGGGGGCCAACTTTGAAAGCAAAGACAATCCTTAAAGTCTGTATCTTGAGGTGGCTTACTGTTCCAGAGCTGGCATGGCTTCCTGGTGACATAGAATATGTTGTCATTCTGCACAACTCTAAGGCCAGAAGGTGAAACATGAAAACAATTTCAGGCTCCAGTTTTTCTAAACAAACTGTAATGTGGAAGAGGATGCTCAAGTCTTGAGAATACAACCTCTTGTCGGGTGCTGAAGATTGATTTGACTTGTGCTGAGTTTTAGATATATCAGACAAAAAAAATCTTCTTAAAAACTGCATGGTTAGCCAGGCATAGAAGCACATGCCTTTGATCCACCATTTTAGAGGCATATCTCTGTGAGTTCAAGGCCAGCCTGGTCTACGTAGTGAGTTCTCAAGAAGTCAAGGCTGCATAGTGAGATCTCATCTCATAAACAGAGAAAAGGATGCATTATTAGAAGAGTTTGCCTAAATTGTTAATAATTATAGTACAATAAAGGAGAAAATCATGTGTTACAAAAGGTGATAGCAGAGGAGCATTTTAGTGTACATTTTCCCCTCCGCTAACATTTGAGGGAAAAGAGATGTTAGCGGGGAAACACAGAGAAGGAGAAGAGGGAATTATACTTGTAAGGACATAAAAAACATAAAAGATCTGGGTATGGGAAGCATAGTTATAACTGAATTACAGGGTTTGGAGGCCAAGGGGCTTGATCATGAAAATTGTTGAATGTCAAGTAGATGTGACTTTCTCCATGGGTAGAAGAGAACCACGTGGAAATTCTTAGGTCTAGGTATTCTGACTTCTCTCTACAACTTAAAGTAGTAAGCTAGATTGAAGGGAAGGGGTGGCTTGATGAGGCCAAGGCAGTGCTGTTGTACTGGCTCATTTGTAAGATGGCAAGACTTGACTACAGAGGGTGGTGGTGAGGGATGTGGGGAGTCTGTGAACTGCTTGACTTGACAGAGTCAGTGTGTTATTTACTTTCCCATCGTTCTGCTCAAAATACCAGACAGAAACAACTGGAAAGGTTTACTTTGCCTCACAGTTGCAGTTCATCATGTCAGGGAATGAGGCACTAGAAGACTAAGCCTAATTCTTTAAGGGCTTTTGTCACCTATTCTGGGGGCAGAATACTGCATTTGCAGTTGTACATGGGATAGGTATATCATGTTAGGTGGAAATTAGGACCTTGTTATATTTTTTATTTGGAAATGAAACATGACATGAAGACATGAGTGGGTGTCAGGTTATAAGGAGTGGACTTGGGGTGATTAGACTTGGTTGTCAATTTGACCAGATCTGGAACCAATTAAGAGACATACCTTTGGACATATCTGTAAGGGTATTACTTAGAAGGATTAACTGAAGGAGGCCCAGAGGATAAGCTATTTCCTGTTTCTCTGCATTCCTCTCCTCCCACTGCTAAGTGCATCTACCTTGCTGCCATTTCCACTGTTGAGTCCATCCTTCACTGACACAGGAACCTAGATGCCTCAGCAACATGGGCTGAAGACTAGAGATCTCGAAGGAATCTTCCAGGCATTCAGCACAAACTTGGATGCTGAAGTGCAGCCTCATGGACTAAGTAGTTATGTGTTCTCAGGTTCTTTAATCTGAAGATAGCCAAAGGTAGTCTAGGTAGATCATATCCTATAAACCAATCTAATTATTCTTCTTTTAACGTGTATTTGGTTGGTTCTATTTTGCAGAGACTTCTGGCTAATACAGAAATCATAGTGGCTGAAGCACATGTCAGAGGTTGTTCACGTAATAAAAGACTAAGAAGCACAGAATTAGTGACACAGGGAGTATGGCTAGTCATACCCTTCAAAGCACCATCCCTCTGTGACATACTTCTGTAAGCTAAACTCTACCTCTTCTCCAGAATAGTGCCATGGTAGCTGAGAACTAAGAATTCAAAATGCAAGCTTTGGGCAATGTTTCAGATTCAAACCATAGCAGTAGTAGAGTTGATATAATATTCTATAAGGAGAATTGTAAAGGATAAATAATGAAGCCCCAGTTTTCATTTTAACATACCTGCTGAGAGGACTAGGTTTGTGAAAAAGGACAGTAGATGGGTTTTAGTTTTTGTCACCTTGAATGCTTTGACTTTCAAATACATTTTAGAATCATTGTCTTTGAAGATCCTTCTTTGGGGTGATATTTAAAGGAAATTGGGCTATTCATCCAAAGTATGATAACTAACTTACAATTGGATGATGAACTTAGGACACAAATTACCTCAGCTGCCAAAATTATTTATTGCCCCTTAATAGAAATACAGGTAGGTTGAATAAGCATCATCAATCAGAGGTTGCCAGGAAATGGTTAGATTGCTGGAAGCCGTGGCAGCCCGACTCAAGGATAACTTCACTGATATTGCCTCCTGATGGTTCTATATTTGTACAATTACCTTTTCTTGATTGTAGTATTGCCCAATAATTTTCTTTTAGCTCAAACCATATGGCAGCCATTTCCATGATTAGTTGCAAAAGATTATGTTAGTCCTTTCTCCCTTATTGGCTTGGATAAGAGAAATGGCCTTGTTTAAAAACCCTATATGGGAAGGGATTCAGGGTAGTCTAAGCCAGCAAGTAAGTCAGACTTCAGTGCTATAGCCCCCAAGAAATGGAGCTCAGCCAATAAACACATACTAAATCTGACCCTTCCCCAGTCAAACCCTCAGATGGGGTCCCCAACTCAGGTCAACATTGTGATGAGAACTGAAAAAAGAAAGTTCAAGTCAGCTGTGTTTTGATTCTAGACTTATAGAAGTCATTAGATAATAGCTGTGTGTTGTTTTAAATTAGTAATTTTTGTGGTAATTTGTATTGCTGCAATAACAAATTAATAGTTATTAGGTATTCTTGGCTCAGTACATGTGTGCTAATATTGTTTAAAGAATAAAAGCTTTCATTTATCTTTTATAAGAGAATGTATCAATACTGCAGCTTTTTATGTTGTCTGTGGCTTCCAAGAGCACGAGTCAGAAGATCTAGGATTCCACCAGGACCCACTGCCAACTGGAGTGAGATCTTAGGAAAAGTACTCCCTTCTTCACGTCTCAGTTTCACCGTCAATAAAACAAGGATATTAAACTAGGCCAGAAATTTGTACAAACATTTTTCTTCTCTTTTTTTTTTGGCCACAGAATCCCTTTTGCCAAATGAAATCTCATGTAAAAGTTCCATCTACAAAACAGGTAAATGTAGATGGGCTTTAGTTGAAGTGAAGATTGAGTGGGACCCCCTGACTCAACTCCCCAACTCTCCATGTTAGCCTCTGAATCACCTCTAGGGCTTTTCAAACCCAATCTTTATGAGCTCCAAGCTTCCAGGTTGCACAACAATCAGCATTTCAGTTTGGGCATTCTCCAGGTTCTAGAAAAACAACAACAACCTATCTCCAAGAGCATTCTCCTGAAACATCTGTGCATCAGGCTACTTCTGTATCACAGTCCTTGACACCGGGCTGGTCACTGCGCCCTTGCGCTCTGCTCTGCTGGTGCTGCGTTTCTTCCCGTGTTCTCCAGCACGCAGACCTCCTCTCTGTGCCAAAGCTCTGCCAGACTCTCCTCCCCAGGTGGCTTCATTTTCTAGATGTACACACCTTTATTTTTCAGTATTATTGTTTGTATCTTGGTGCTACACTGGATTCACTTTTCTCAAGGGTCTCTGGCTGGCACAAGGTCCAGTGGCACTCTGGGTTTCTCTTTTTGGCCATTGTATACTGCTTCTGTGGGTGAGGTCACACACAGCTCTCTACCCCCCACCTCCAGCACAGTGAGATTAGCCGAGTCCTGAATACAACTACTTAACTATTTTGCACACAATCTTCACTTCTCTTTCATTTTTTAAAAGGCCTATCAGGTATGATTTTAGTTTTCTATTCATTTGCTGAGGTGATGAAATTCGACTCTTCTTCCATTACTCCAGAGTATCCATTTGTCTAAAGTCTCTCATTGATAATTCATTCATCTGGCTAAGCATTGCCCTTTTTACCTAACTATAATTTTATAGCATAAATATTTCTCCAGGAAGCTGCCGGTTGTCTCTAATCTTCTTGTTATCTGGAAACTTGGAGTAATACCTTAGTATCCACATGGCACACAGTGACAAAAACACAGTTTGTGCAAGTGATATTTCTAAGCCTGTTTACTTCCCTGGAAAGTCTTATATACTTGCTTGGAATATCTGAGAGTGATGTATGTAGAAGCATTTCATAAATTTTATAAATTCATGAGTATGATATGTTGTTAAAAATCCGTCTTGAATGTGGAGAAATTTTGTAAATACTAAAACAGATTCAGGAAAGAGGTCCAAATGGCACATTCAGAAGCCAACCCCTGTAGTGTTGGGGAAAATGGAGAGTTTCGTAGCAGTGAGTTTTGAGGGTCTGATACCTGCAAGGAGGTGGGTAGGCTTTGGGGAGATAGGATGAATAGAATCATGGCACTGGGCATGATTTTCTTGAGTTCAGGTTCCACTTATCACCTATATGCATGGGACCAAGTAAGCTGTTTGAAAAAGTTCACCCTAGATCTGCCAAATTTGAATAGGTGAGTCAACAATACTGGAAACAATAATTAATGTTAAAATGGCACAATAACAATAGGTTACACAGTAAATTTTAGTGTGATGGTTTATCTCGATGGTCAACTTGATGGGATTTGGATAAAGCTTTGGGCATGTCTATGAGAAAATTTCTAGATTTAGTTAATTAAGGTGGAAAGATCCACCCCAAATGTGGGAAATACCATTCCACAGCTTTCCTGACAACATAAAAAGAAGAGAAAGCTAGTAGAGCACCAGCATTTCAGCTCACTTTGCTTACAAATTGTGGGTGCACTGGGACCAGCCACTGCCAGCTCCTGCCACCATGCCTTCCCTGCCAGGATTGACTGTATCCCCTCAAACTGTAAGCCAAATAAACCCTTCCTCTATTAAGTTGCTTCCTGTTGGGTATTAGGTCCAACAATGAATATATAAATAATTATTATGACTTTATATATTATACTATATAAAGTAAATATATTATTATATATTATATATTATATATTTGTATATAATATATAGAATAAAATATTTATTATATAATATATAAAGTAAATATTAAAGTTATATCAAATATATATATATATATATATATATATATATATAACTAATATATTTAGCTTCGCAATTATCCCTCACTCCCCTCCATCCAGAACAGTTTAAACAGATCCTGAGAGAAGTTATCAGAAGCCACTTCACCTCCCTTAGGGTGAGGGGACCAGTGGCTGATTCTGAAGAAGTGCTGTCTAGTCACAGGGCTTATGAAACAGCTTTGTCTCTTGGCATAGGGTGTTTGAAGAAGGTTAAAAGACCAGCCAAAGCTGTTTGAGTTACAATGCCCACATAATTCAGGACCTGTGAATTTCAGGAAATTTCAAACATCTGAGATGACTTGGCATGAAATAATTTTTTAAAACTTTCCACTCAAATGTAGACTGAAAATACACATGGAAAGGACTTTCTGTTCGCAACCCTTTCAATATGGGTATTTTGCTTTTGTTCCATGGTGAAGTGTAAAAAAGAGCAATGATAGTACTGAATACTAGGTTGTTGTTAAAGGCTAGGATGATTAATATAGGCAGGAAGGAAGTAGAACCAAGACTGCTGGTCTTAAGGGCATAACTCAACCAAATCTGGCCACCCTGGTAAGAATCAGATAGATAAGCAGGAGATTTTCCTTTACAGGACCGCGCAGGGTAGGCAGACGCAGCCTTCTACAGGAGGCAAGGCCACCACTTTATTTTTTGTTGGAAAGAATTATTGCCTAGAGTTTGCAGGAGGCTGGTCTCATTACACTTTGAGGGGATTTTCCTCCTTGGAAGGGAGCCTTCATTTAATGATTCCCACATGTTGAAGGTGTTCAAATTGGCCTGGGATCAGGTTCAAGGGGATTCCCAGCTATCTTCCTAAAGTGAGTAGTGCTTGAATCCTAACCTTCCTCTCTGAGGTTCTGGTAAAATCTGTAGCTTGCGGCCTATAACTGCTCCCTTATTTTCCAGGGAGTCATTGCCCAGAGGCTGGGACACAGCCATTTCATTTTATCTCCCCATTAATCCCTTTAATACCCCTCATGCAGGGGGCTGAAGAGATGGCTCAACAGTTAAAAGCAGAGGACCTGGGTTTGATTCCCAGCACCCACATGATGGCTAGTGACTGTCCGCATTCTATAACATGGGTGTACTTACACTCATACAAGGAACATACTCATACACATAAAATAAAAATAATAAAGGAAATATTTTTTGGTCTTTTCGAGACAGGGTCTCTCTGTAGCCCCAGCTGTCCTGGAACTCACTCTGTAGACCAGGCTGGCCTTGAACTCACAAAGATCCACCTGCCTCTGCCTCCCGAGTGCTAGGATTAAAGGTGTGTGCTGCCATACCCGGCATAAACAAAATATTTATAAAAACTCCTCCACATGTCAAAGGGAATGGGGTGCTTACTTTTTTGGGATGAAATCAGTGGTAATGATCTGACTGCCACCTCTAATTGCATTCTTCTCTCTCTTTAGGGGCTAAAATTTGAATTTTTCTCTATCTGGGAAGAGGATTGCACCAGCACATGCTAACCTTTCCCATGCACCATGGAAAATCACAGCTGCAGGGCTGCTCTGTGAAATTGATAGGTACTGATGTCAGCTGGGGGCTCCGGTATTATCTTGGCCATTCCCTGAAGGACACTATGTAGGGTTCTGTCCTTGGTCAACCAATCCTGACTTCAGGAGGCAGCGTGGCACAAGAAAAAAAAAAAACAATAGAGCTTTAGTTAGAAAGTTTGGATGCACAGCCAATTCTGCATTTTATATGGAAAGACTGAACCACTCAGCTTCCTTGAGCCTCCTCAATCCTTTACGTCTAACTTGCGGTGTTACAGATTTAGAGACATCCCAGACAATCCACCCTGTCATATATGTGACACATTGTCAGCCCTGACTGCTAACTATTTTTGTGTGTCTACATTTCATCGCCACAAAGGAACTGTATATATACAGCCAATTAAATATTTGTAGCCTGAGTTCTATTTTTCAGACTGAAGTGACCTCAGAATAGAGGAACATTTGTGCTTTGTGCCAGCTTGGTATGTTTTTCTATAAGAAACCCTCTCGTTTGTAGGTTCGTGGAAATGCAGAAAGAGACTAAGAGGTGTTTTTAGTTCATTGTGAACATTAGAAAGGGTAGGATTAAGGGGGATGTGTTTTTCATTCTGTCAGCTTGAATTCCCTTTCCAAATTCCATTCTGGTTATATGATCAGGCTACTGCTGTGTTTATGGGTGGCCACAGTCCGGTTGGAAGGGCATATTTAGTCAGAAAGGAAGTGCTTTCCCTCTGAAGGCAGAGCAAGAAGCAGACACATTCAGAAGGGACACAGCAGAGTATGCGAAAGAGACCTGGGCTGAGAACACGTCTCCCTGTTCTCTGACTATCCTTTGTCCCATAGATGCATCCATGCTTCACTGATGGGCTATGATAACTTGATGCCCAAGGAGGGCCTAGAACTTGGACATGTATTAGCTATGGCTTATCATGTATTAGCTATGGCTAGCATGAAATGACTTAGAATAACCAGCCTTTCCTAAGCCTTTTCAGTTCCTGTCTACTGTCTACTGGGGACAAACCACAGACCTACAACCTGAACGAGCCCTGCCTGATTGCCACCCAGCTGCATGACCTAGAACTGTGCTTCTTGCTGTTCAAGGTCTAGTGAAACTGTTCAGGGACTGAACAATAGGGTGAGATTTGGAGCCTATATATAAACTCCATTTCAACCCAAACAGTCTCACATTTAACTGTGAAATACTTGAGTTTTGCTCCTAATTCTATTAATAAATATTTCCATCATTAAATGTGACAAACATTTGGTTTAGAACATTAATCTTGAAGGTGTCGGGGAATTGATAATCAGGAAAACCCAGAAAAGCCTCCATCTATTGAGCCCTTACGCCATGGCAGGTATTATGCCAAGATTTAGCCCAGGGGCATGTCCCAGGGCCCTGGGGGATGTGAGCTGGAAGGTTAGGAACCTCATGAGGGGGTAGGGAGGGGCTGGGGCAGGAGCTATGCAGTTTGAAGAAAGCATAAGAGGAAGGATTGCACAGGCAGGCTGCGCCATTTTCAATCTTCATCCAACTCAAACCATTTGAGCAAACCAGAGAATAATCACACTGTGCAGACTCTTCTTTCCCAAATGTGGTCACTTTCCTGGAATGCAAAAGGCCAAGGCATACTGCCTCCATGTCTTGCAAAGGGCTTATTAAGCACAGGATGCCCACACTTTCCACTAGTTTACTTTGACTCATCAAACTTCTCCCCAGCCTAACTTAGCTCATTCTATCTCAGGACAAGGTGGGAAAGTGGCTGGCGTGGGCAGCAGCCTTCATTTCTAAAACACATACGGGGAAACTCTGTAAGGCAGAGGAAAAAGGCCCGTGAAAATACAAAGAAGAGCCATTCATCCTTCAAGTAAGTTCTCTCTCTCTCTCTCTCTCTCTCTCTCTCTCTCTCTCTCTCTCAATGAAAAGCATTTCCAAAGACTCACCACTGGCACAACACTTTATAGCTCAACGCTTAAGAGCTCACAAACGCCTGATGGCATTCTGGAATTGGAACTTGACATTTACATCCAGCTCCAGGCCTCTACCTTTTCTCCCAACCTATGCCAACACAACCTCCTGTTTGTAAGAGACAGCCAAGTCTCCGACCTGCCAGCCTAGGGAGGCAGCCTCAGATTGAATGAGATAAAAGAACACGGGGAAGAGTAAACAGTAACACTCCAAAGTTGAGTAAGTGCCCCTTTGAACTTCCGGCGCTTAGGCCGGCCATGACCCTGATTAACCAGTTACCTGGCACTTACTGCCCATCTTTATGTGTTTTTGTTTTCGCATCATTACAAAGGAAGTTAGTGTCCCCATTTCACAGAAGTGGAAACTAAGGCCCACAGAGGTCACATATACTTTTCTAGTGCATCTGTGCATTGGTGGTGGTGGAAGGCCCAAGTCACCTCTGGTTTTTGAACCTTAGCTCTTAGCCCCCCTGCAACAATGATGGGATAGAAGAGACCCTGTGTTCTTCCCAAATTCAGTTCAAACATTCATCCTGGTGGCTCATGTCTGGAACAAAGTGTGAGCAGGGAGGGGTGACTTGGGAGAAAGTTGGGATGCTGCTGGCTCTGAGCCTCCCAAACACACACAGGACCCACCTGAGGATCAGGGAAACAGGAGGTGTTCACAAGAAATCCCTCTGCCCTAAAAACCTACGGGAATGACATGCAGCCTGTGGATTATTCATCCATACCTAAGACTCACCTCCTATCTCCTGAATCCCGTCTTTTTCCAATGGGTGGACATTGTGAGGGTAAGATAGATGGGGTACAAAGCTGTCAACCGTCAGGGTTCTTTTGATGCCAAATTGTACTGTTGTCTCTACAATCTTCTATCATTACCACCTCCCCTTGCCCCCCACCTGTGGCTGCAAGCAAATTCCAATTTCAAATTCTACTTTTCTAACACTCAAAGACAAAGAGTCCACAGGTGTCATCAGACAGGCAAAGGGTTAAGACAACAATCCCAAAGAAAGTCGCAAAAACTTTACAGAAACTTCTGCAAGAGTAACTATTCACAATAAACCAAACACTAGACTAAAGGAGGGTCCTGGGGAATAACCAAAGAGACTGGGATTGGGATCTTAACAACCAACAGAAACCCCCCTTCGCCACCAGGAAAGAAAGGCAAAAAGTTTCGTAATTACCAAATCACAACGCACTGGGTACCAGAAGTGCCAAGGGCACTCCAGAAGAAGCTTGTGTGATGGGGTAACAGATGCTTACCTTTCCCTGCTAGGGGGGACCTAGGTTCCTGGGTACACCAGCTCCGTGGAAGAAGTACCTGGAGGAGAACCGCAGCGCAGCGGGATCCCAGGGGCGCAGAGTCCTTAGTGTCTCCTCGCTAGCCACTGCCTTTGTGCGGACCAGGAGCGGGGTGCGTGTCTGCGCGGGAGAGGCGTGTGACAGTAGGCAAGCTGTGGCCAGAGCAGCCAGCTTTGGCTGGCTTATATAGCAAGCGCCTTCCCCTGTAATGGGACGCCTCGCCTCCAGACATCCTTTCCCATTTTTTTTTTTCTCAGTTGGTTTAAAGGCACAGCCCTCCCAGCGGAACGGGGTTAGCTCATGAAAGACGCACTCACTCCAGGCGCTCAGCCAGCCAAGGAGTCATTTGCATACAATTTATGGCGAAAAAATTAGGAATTCCCGCTTCCCCCGCCCCGCCCCCGCAGAGGAGCTGTTAGTGAAGTGTGATTTTTTTGCATTGCTCCCCAAACGGGTTTTCTAATTGTGAAACAGAAGCCCAGGAAGCCACCAAGAGCGGGATCCTGGCTCTGCTCTTCCTCAAGCTAGAAATGCGACCTGGGCTCGCCCGGGCTCTGGCAGCCGCTGCTGGGTGGCACAGCAGAGAAAGCCGGGCTGAGCCGAGTTCCTGGAAAGAGGAGATACAGCCCTGTAACAAGCCTGGAGCAGTTCATGTTTCTTTGGGGCGGCAACAGGATGACCCCAGATTCGTTCTCAGCAGGTGGGGAACAAACGAACGTGCTGCCAGCCTAGATCCCTGGGGCTTTCCTGACGGGAGAGCCAGGCGTGCCCAGATGCCAGAGGAGCTTCAGGGAGATGCTTTTCAACACAGTTAAAGTCCAGGGCTAAGTGTCATCTAAGCAAGATCTCCCAGGAAGGGTGCGGAGCGCTCCTCTCAGGACTGAAAGGTGCTGCTGACTGCAGACTTTAAAGAAAAACAGTAATCATTTTCAAAAGGTAACAACTTCATCTTGGAGACTGAGGATTGCCTCTTTGCTCTCCATCCAGCTGTGGCTCGCCTCCAAACTCTGAGTCATCCCTGGGTTCCGTGGTTCCTGTGTTTGAGTATCCCCAGGGCATGTGGGAGCATTTGAGAGAGTGGCAAACAGCAGCCACCCATGCCAGAGGGACTTCTGGGCTTGCCTGGAAGAGCAGGAAAAGGAAGAAAGTGAGCCCTCCTTTAGTGAGTCTGGGTTAGGTGCTGGGCAAAGAGCTCCTGAAGAACACTATTTTATTAAGTCCTTGTTACCTCAAGTACCTTGGGTGCAAAGTTTCCATCTTGCAAACAAAGGAACTGCAGTTTAGAGAAGAGATGTAAGTCCAACAAAGGAATAATACCCCTGGGAAGCATTTACAACCCATGGCTCATGACACATTTCTGACTAGAAGCAGTGACTGGAGGTACTTACATATGTTGTACTTTAGCAGACTGTCACATATTGTACAGACATCATTCCTGTATCAGAATACAGAAAATCCATTTCTTTAATCTGTCAAAGGAATTTAAAAGAGATTCATGATGTTTAAAATATTTTATTTATTTTATGTGTATGAGTGTATTGCCTGCGTGTATGTAAAGTCACCTGTGTCTTTGGAGGTCAGAAGAGGGTGTCAGATCACCTGGAACTGTAGCTGCTGACGTCGTTAGCCTCCATGTGGGTGCTGGGAATTGAACCTGGGTCCCCAGTGCTCTTAACTTCTGAGCCATCTCTTCAGCCCCAAGATTTCTGATTTTTATTAAAATTAACCAAGAACAGAGGTTTCAACCATTGGCCTATTTTAATGATGTCATCTCTCAGCCTTCGTTATTGATCTGTAAGTCTCAGTTTCCACAGCTGGGAAAAAGCAAGAGAGATCAGGCTATCTGTATGGTGGTGCAGACTTGAGGATTTTAGGACTCTCTGCTTTAGTGACCCCAGATAGCAAGAAAGCCCATAAATAGTCATGTCATAAAACAGCTCATTTGAACTTTTAAACCATTTTGGCTGATTCAAATGTTGGTTGTTTTGGAACTTTTAAATTCTGCGTTTTAGCCAAGGCATATTTCAGTAGCATGGGACTGTGTCTTTCAACCAGTAGTGAATGCTTCCATGCCTCTGGATTTTCTTTTTTTTTATTTTTGTTGTTGTTTCATGTGGGTTTTTTTTGTTTTTTTTTTTTTTTTTTTTGTTGTTCTTTCCCCTCTTTGTTTTTTTTTTTTTTTTTTTTTTTTTTTTTTGGTCCTCTGGATTTTCTTAAGTGAGCCCAGCTTACCTCCTGGGTTCGTAACGAAATATTAGAAGAGCATTTGTGTCATGTTGCCTATAAGCTATGTTTACCCACAATAGATAATGTATTTGTAATTAATTAAATATATTTAAATAAGTTATCTAAGTAAGTTGAGAAAGGAGTCTGCTGGACAACAAAGTGATTAATAGGGCTTGTAAGGACGATCCAGATCCCTACTCCTGGCTCACAAATGTCTCAGTAGTCTTGATTCGTGTCTCAGTAGCACTGATAAGTGTTTACTATAAACTGTTTAATCAGTCATTGGGCAACAAAGCTGAATGTGGTCATGCTGGTTATCATGGAAGGAAACAGATAGTGGTCTTGACAAATAAGAAAAGAACCCTGGGCTAGAGAGCACTCTTGCAGAGGACTGGTGTTTGATTCCCAGCACCCATATGGTGAACCACAACCCTTTGTAGCTCCAGTTCCAGGGGAATCCAACACCTTCGGACTCTGCAAGGCACTGTATAACCTGGGTACACTTATTTACATGCAGGCAATAGGCTCATACACTAAAATAAAAATAACAAAATATTTTTTCCCTTTTTTTTGGTATTTTTGAGGCAGAGTTTCCCTTTTAGTACCAGCTGTCTAGGAGCTCGCTCTGTAAACCAGGCTGGCCTTGAACTCACAGAGATCTGCCTACCTCTACATCCCCAGTGCTGGGCTTAAAGGTGCACACCACCACGCTCGGCTAACAAAATACTTTTTTAAAAAAGAAAATAGCCGGGGGCATGGTGGCACAAGCCTTTAATCCTAGCACTTGGGAGGCAGAGGCAGGTAGATCTCTGTGAATTCAAGGCCTGCCTGGTCTATAAAGTGAGCTCCGGCCAGCTGGGACTAAAGGAAGACCCTGTCTCAAAAAAGACCAAAAAAAAAAAAATAATAATAATAGTAAAAACAAAAAAATTAAAAAAGAAAATAACCATTTAGTTGTCATAGAAATGTTTCATGATCTCATATACAAGGGTTAATTTTATTTCATAGCTTCAGAGGAATCTACCAGGAAAAGGAGTTGGGTGTATAGGCTTGAAGTGTGTGGCCCTCAGGCCAGAGGATCAGCAGGAACGTGAGGTAGCCTTGGTGAGAGTGAGAGAGTGAGAGCTTCTCTTGAAAACAAACAAGCAAAAACAAAACAAGAAAACCCCAACAATAAATGAAGAGAAACAAACTCTACCACTGCCAAGCAACAAGGAAATGTCCCCTGAGAACCCTGATCCTAGCTATACCTTCATAGTTTGGTGGGGAGGGACTAGACATTGCTCAGACTAGACATTTCTCTGTCTTTCATCCCTGGGCCACTTTAATATTTGCATATAGTAATTGTACAGAATAATGCATTTTGTAGTTTTATTTTCATAGACTTTAATATACTTTAACCATTTTCACCCCTCTATTGCCTTTTCTCATCCCTCTCTACCTGCAAAACCACCTTCAGGTCTCCATTTATTGTCTTTATTTTTTCATCTATGATGGCACTTAAAAGGATTGTGAGTAGTGCCACAATAAACACGACATACTAGTGTATATCAACAAGAATAAGTTGACTTCGATAATTTTAGGTACATACCCAAAAGTGGTAGAGTTAGATCATAAACTAGTTCTATTTTCAGTTTTTTTTTTTTTTTTGGAAGAACCTCCATAATGTTCATAGTCATTATTAGACAAATTCACATTCTCACTGGCAGTGTAATGATTCTTATTACAACAACTTCTCTGTTCTTGTAATAAGACATCATGACCAAGGCAACTTATAATGGCTGGGAAGGCATGGAAGAAAGAGGTGTCTAGAGCTGAAAGCGAGCAAGTGACCGTATCTCCAAGCAGGTGCAGGAAGCAGAGAGCATCGGAAAATCCAGCAAAGCCCAAGAACTCTCAAAACTCTCCCCCAGCGATGTTCTTGATGTTCTTCCTCCAGCATGACCACACCTCCCGAAGTTTCTATGACCCTCCCCAAAGAACGCCACAAACTGGGTATGAAGTGCTCGCACACTTGGAGTTTCTGGGGACACTCTCATTTAAACAACCACATTTCTCCCACATCCTTTCCAATATCTGTTGGTTTCTGTTATCTTGATAGCAGCTGTTCTTACACGGCTGAGATGGAACCTGCGTATAGTTTTGCTATGCGTTTCCCAGATGAGGAAACATGTCCAATAACTCCCATGTATTTTCTGGTATACTTCCTTTGAGAACTCAACTTATTTGCCCATTTAGGAATTGAATTTGTCCTTTTGGTAGTCAGTTTTTGGAATTTTAAAATTCAGACCTTGGCTAGTAATCCCCTGCAAGATGAATAGCTGGAAATTTTTTTTTCTTTTATTCTGTAGGATGTGGTCTCCCTCTAGTAATTATTTTCCTGGCTGTGCAGATGCTCTTTAAGGTGCTATACCCCCCTTTGCAGCCTCTGTTCCAGGCAACTGGGCCTGCATAGACCACATGCTTGCCAACACTGGAGCCTTTGTTTAGGCTGACCTTCACCTAGACTATCACCTCTGTCTCTTCACAACATGTCATCCAGCTGTGACCACTTTGCAGCTTCCTGTATAGATTTCTTTCATAAAAATGCTCCCACACACATATCAAAACTCTTAGGACAGTTACCACTTCTACATGGTTAGTCTTACTGAATATGTCCAGGTTTTCCTTCTAAATTCTAGGCTTCCTGTGAGCCAGTGATCACAACTATTTCTTCCTGTGCCCAGTAAACAGCCTTGGACATTGTAGAAGCTCAGGAAGTGTTTGTTGAACGAATGATGTAACAGACACATGAATGCTGGACATACAGTGTTTTATAATTAACATTTTTCTTTTCCACCCATAGAAGCTGAGGGGAAATTGGATTATGGCACCCAGCGCATTTGTTGCACAGACAAAGAAAGGAAGCCCAGAGAGGGGATTTGACTAGCCAGAGGCCACTGTGGATGCTCTCCATGCAGATGGACATCACAATCAGAACCTAGCCACCAAACTCTACAAGTCATTAAGGCAGAGGATGTTCCTGGAAATAGATAGCCACTTACTCTCCTATTTGGCAAGGATCCCACACCTTCAGGCATGTGATCTTAAACTTTCTTGGCATATCTTTCTCAGTACTGTAAGCATTTTTTTCCATGTGAGAGGGCAGAATGATGCTTGTAAACACCACCTCTGCACAGAGCTCCTCTGCCAAAGACTAACTTTGCTCTTGCTTGTTTGCTGTTCTCATTCATGATTTGCTGGTGGAGGCTGTGGGTTGGAGGCCGGAGAGGATGAGGAGGTTTTCCCCAGATGAGATCATTCTCATTTCCTTAATGGTCTATCAAATATAATCTATTATTTTCCAGATGACTAGACAGTGAGTGGAATATTGGCCAGGACTAACCTCCATCTGAACAAGACAAGGAATCACTGACTTCCCACTCTAATAAGGAAGGCTCCTCCTCTTCATTTAGAGATCCATTTAGCATGATAGTATCCATATAGAAATTCTGTGTTACTCTATAAATGGCCACAATTCTTTCTCAACAATGAAGGACCTCTGATCCACTGCAGTGTATCAGCCTTTAAATTAGACACGTTGTTTAGGATCAAGTTCTCCAGACTTGTCTGCACATCTTTATTGATTACTCTTGTTCATCTTTTCTCACTTTCCCTCAGATAGCAAAGGGGAAAATGGCCTCAAAGATGTCACTGGATGAGAGGCAAGACAAAGGGGGGGGGATTCTTTCCCTGACAGAATAGGGAAAGTTGGGTGCACAATTAACTAGTACGTCCGTTGTGTGGTTGGGACTCTGCACCAGTGTTGGTACTGGTTAACAGACTGTGTGACTTTGGGCATGTTCCTTAGATCCTATAGCTCTTTGATGTCCGTCCTGTACAAGATGGGCAATTGCTGAGTATCTTAGAAGCTCAAAATTTTACATTTGAATATTCAAATAAATGATTTAGAAAATGGTGAGGCTTTGCCCATTCAGTTCTCTAGGATTGAGCCACACTTTATCCTCATGACTGGCTATGTTTTCAAGTTTGACCTCATAACATTTCTGAGTTCTGCATGGCTCTCACATCTAGCAGGGGGAGGACTCACTCACAAACATTTTTATTGTTAACACGATGCACACCGCCCCTTTGACTTCTTGTTTCACTAGTCCTTGGACACCTGATGGTAGGCACTATGCCTTAATGTCTGCTTACTGGCAGAGCAGTTTATGTAGCATCTATTTATGGCTGGTGCCCATGCCCTGTCATGTGCTAATTATTTTGAGTATTGTTCCTTTCCAGAATAGCACATATCATATATTTTAAGCCATTCTTCAAATGATCTGCTTGGTGATTAGAATCCTTAATTTCTGTCATTTATTGCCTCACTCATTTCCCCAACCATTCTGTGGGAGCTCCTCCAGGGCAAAGCCTGTCCTTTCCATCTGTACACACCAAAATGACAGGGAGTCGACTCCTGCTTCTACAAAATGACTGGCAGACCAACCGCTTCGTTTCACGATGGAATAGACACAAAAGGCATAAGGCAGGCACAAACAGTCTTGGGTTCTTTTCAGCTTGACTACTTAGAAGATAAATTATCTCAGGAAAATCACACCCCCCCCCCTAAGCTCAGCTTTATTTTTAGTGAGACTAAATTAAAAATCTATACCTTGAGTACCTCTCAGAATTGGTGGGGAGGCCACATAAAAATGGAAGAGAAAATTCTTTGCAAACTGGTGCCCCACATAGATTTTCTTGGTATTGATGGTGAATGATGTGATCTATACCCTCCCTTCCCACCAAATCAAGTGGAAAGCCCACCCTTTGAAGAGCCGTGTTTTTCTATGAAAGCCTGACTTCCAGCTCCTCTCTGAAACATTTCTGAGCTATGCAGGGATTAGCAGAGAGGAGAAAGGAGTTGAAATCCTCTGGTGCTGTACTGTTCACACAGTACAAGATTTCTTAAGACAAGATTTCTGTCTGGAGGCTGAAGAGACAGAGGGTAAGAGTTTCATGGAGAAGTACTGGCCAAGCCAAGTTAGAGTTCTGAATTCCCTACAGAGAGATGGGAGGTACATTGGGTCACTGCTCTGAGCCCAGGCTGTGGTGATGAGGACAAGTGAGTCAAGCCATCTTGGGCTTCATACAGGTTACAGAGGAGTGCACAGCTTTGAAATCAATACAGATGGAACGCCTTTGTTTCATTTTCACAGCTGGGTCAGATACTTAGGAGGAACTGTGATTTGTCATTTTTCTTCTTATTGCTCTCCTATGTTTTTTTTTTTCCTTAAGTTTCTTTTGTGCTTGACAAAGGATAGCTGTGGCTAGCATTTACAGAATTGGTTCTGTGATTTTGGCACTATTTAAGTGGTTTGCATATATTAAATAATTCTGAATTCTTTACAGTGAGCCTGTTGGGTAGATCCTATCATTATTCTACTTATTTGAATGAGAGTTGTGAGGAACTGAGACATTAAGAAAATGCTCAGGACTCACAGGTAATAAAAACCAATGAAAGGATCCAA
This sequence comes from Rhizomys pruinosus, assembly GCA_009823505.1. NCBI lineage: Eukaryota > Metazoa > Chordata > Mammalia > Rodentia > Spalacidae > Rhizomys > Rhizomys pruinosus. The sequence continues at coordinate 4,535,138 of VZQC01000005.1, read as the reverse complement.
GTCCACCAAGAATATTCCAGCCCCTAACTTTCTAACACTATTGGGGGGGTGCTTTTAAATGTGTTTAATAGGAATCACCTCAAGGTGAAGGTCACATTCTTGGAGTAAAGTAGACCATGCTGAATGATCATGACCCCAGCGGTTCCAACCCCCAGTTCAAGCACTACATAGGAATAGGAGGGCAAGATGGTCATATTTCTAGGTATAGATTCCTCTTATGTAAAGTGGAACCAAAGTGACTGATATTTCTTGACATTTTTCTCATGATTAAAGAAACAACATTTGGCCAAAAGGGATGTTATTTCCTGCTGCGTTCCATGGATTTGGCTGTCATGGACACAATATTTATTCTATTCTGAGCTTTCCTTTGTTCATTTGTAACTGGAAAAGATAATCATGGAGCTGTGTTCATTAAAATGCTAAGGCTTAATAAAAAACACAAGCAAAGAATTTATATATATATATATAGACATATATATATATGTCTATATATATACATATATATATATATAGACATATATGTATATATATATATGTATATATATATATATATGTAAATACATATATATACATATATATGTATATATATGTATTTATATATATACATATATATGTATACATATATATATACAAATATATATACATATATATATACAAATATGTATATATATACATATATATATATGTATATATATATATATGTCTATATATATATGTCTATATATATATCCTTTTGGGATGGGCTATCAAGGTCTCTGCTTCCTTACTAAATGCATACAAAATACACACCCCCCACCCCCACACAAACACCCCACCCCCACACAGTTATATGATGTGGCGCTCATAGAAATGAAATGGGCATTTTCATTCATTTCTGAAGAGATAGTTAATGTTGCTCCGAGAGGTTATTTTCTGGAGAAATGGTACTAATTACCTTTGAAAAGTAGAGCTACTTGGGCCTACCCTCTCCACGGCCAACTTGAAAAAGTGAGTTCTTCCTTCATTGTTTTCTAAGCCTGTGACCATTCTGTTTCTCAAGTAGGGCGATTCCCCTCTTCAGAGTCTGCTTGCATGGTAAAAGGGAATCTGAGTTCATGCTAAAATGAAGGATCTTGAGATAGGGGAGTTATTCTGGATGTGCTTGCAAGTCTGCTCATTAGAGGAAGTCAGGAAAAGGAGAAGGCAGTGTGGGAAGGGTCCGGAGCTGGAGCACTGTGGCCCAAAGCCAAGGAATGCCTGTGGACATCAGGAGCTGAAAGGGGCAAGAGGGGTTCTCCTTTGGAGCCTCTAGCAAGACTTTAGCCCTGCTGACATTTTGACGTTTATTACTAAAACTCACTTTGGACTTCTGGCATTCGGGACTGCGAGGAAATACATTTCTATCACTTCACTAACTTTGGGGATAATTTGTTAGAACACCAGTAAGAAGTGAATGCAAGGATAGTATCTCTGGGATAACATTTCTGTCTATTGCACAGCAGGACTTTTGATTGGTCATTTTTTTGTTTCTCTGAGAGAAGTGGCATTAATTTCTTTTGAAAAACTGGAATTACACTTCCATATACGTTTGGTTTTGAAGTGTAAATCTACATTGTATACTCCTAAGGACTCTTTCTGTTTCAGTTCCTCTAAGCTGATTTCTAGGAAGTGGGCTGGAGGACGGAAAAGAAAAGAAAAATTGGCGGGAGCTGCAACCCTTCACCCTCAGCCTGACAGTTTTGTAGTGGCCTGGCCTGTCGACGTGGGAGCTTCACAGTGCTGAGTGATTTAGTCCAGAAAGATGATGAAATCTGGACCAACACATCTCATCCTTATCGTCCCAGAGGCAGCCTGACCCCCAAGTGTGTCAGGCTTTATCTGTGTGCTGCTCATCTATAACTTTAGGAGTCACTAACAGCACACTTTGTCAGCTTGAAAGGAGCGAAGAGATGATTGTGCTCAAGCTGGAGAAAAGAAAGCAAGGCACAGGCATTGACTGCCTGCCCAACACATTGTGGAACAGCAGAGGCTAATATGCTGGCCTGCTTCACCATGACTCAGCATCCATGCAGGGAAGGACCTAGTCTAGATCTCTGTAAAAACTCCTTCACACACATCTGGCTGTTCCTACGTAGACAGAGAAGACATCAAAAGAAGTCTGACGGGGCGGCAAGTGGATGCGTGCCAAGGTTCCTTCTTCCCGCAGTACTTTGGAAATGATCAGATGCCTCTCTCCTCAGTTTCTCAGGCACCCCAGCAGATGTGGGTGTGGTATCTGGGGACTACAGAGCCCCTCTTTGAGACATCAAGCAAGGTTTTCAGACACTGTCTTGAACAGTACCTTCTATACAGAGACTTCAAAGACTTTCCAGATTCTTTGGAACACCTGTCCAGGCCAGAACTAGACTTATGTGTTCAGGGGAGTGCTCGGAAGTGAGTATAGAAAGATGACTCATTGTTTGAGGCAGATGATAGAAGATTTCCCCCCATGGAAATACTTTATAAGGAAATGATGGCAAAGCCTGGATAATCCCCATGGAAAGACAGGAATGGGGGCCAGGATGAATCCTGAGACAGCTGTGTGATAGGAGAGCAGCTGAAGGGGCTTTGAAGTGGATTCTGTCAGGGGTTCAGTGAAGTGGAAAAGCATTGCCAGGTGAGGTCTGCTGAGAGCTTGGTGGAAAGCGCTGAAGTCAAAGGCAATGGCTGGTTCTGAAGCAGTTGGAAGTACTTAGACTCCTTTACAAGCTGTGATTTTATCTGACAATCAGTCTAATAAGTAACTCATATGAAATTGCCTTTGATTAGCTCTATTTGACCCATAAGAGCAATGGTTAAATTAATACATATGAGCTTTATAAACAATCTACCACAGAGATAAATTCCACACTTGGGTTAAGTTTTAAATTTTTCCCAAGGTTCACTCTTATCCTGGAAAGACAGGCCAGATGAGTGTAAGGGGAGGTCTTTTAGAAGGGCAGGAAGACAGTGGAGTACTGACAGTTCTGGTAGCTATGGCTGGCTAATGGTTCCTGGTCCTGTATCTGCATCTTCTGATATCAAAGTCGTGTGTAGAAAGTAGGCAGGGCAGAAACCTAGAGACAGGAACTGAAGTCTGGGCCCTGGGGTAATGCTGCTTACTGGTTTGCTTATCTGACCTGTGCTCAGCCTGCTATCTTTAAAAAAAAAAAAAACTATTTTATTTATTATTTTTATTTTGGTGTATGAGTGTATTGCCTGCATATATGTAAGTGTACCTATGTCATGCAATGCTCATGGGAGTCAGAAGAGTGTGTTGGATTTCCCCTGAATCCATGTAGGTGATGGGAATCAAGTACCCAGGTCCTCTGCAAGAGCAGCCAGCTCTCATAACTGCTGAGCCATTTCTCTGGCCTACTATCTTAAACAACCCAGGATCACTTTCCTATGGTAGCCTACACCTAGGGTAAGCTGATCCTTTCACATCACTCAATAATCAAGAAAAGTCTCACAGATGTGCCTCCAGGCCGGAAATTCCCCCGTTGAGTTTCCCTCTTCTCAGGTATTGTCAAGTTGACAACTGAAGCTTCTCAGCACATCCATATATGCTAGGAGTTTGGCAGGCTTGATTTTTTGTAGGTCTTGTCAGGTTACCACAGCTTCTGTGAGATTATGATCGCCATAACCACGTCATACTCCCCATCCTGAGGTTCTCGCATTCTGTGTTCCTCTGCTGCAATGTTCCCTGAGCCTTGATGGTGTTGAGGTCCCATTCAGGGCTGAGCCCTCAGTCAGTCCTTTGATCATTTATGCATCTTTCCATTGACTACTGCATGCTGCAAAATGGAAACTTCTCTGAACAAAATTGAGAGCTGATCTATGGTTATTCATACAACTATTGAGAAGGCAATTTGACAGGATGACTATTTAGAAAAATAACAAAGTCAAATTCTAGCCTAGGTGATACAGTCTCTCCAGCCATGGGCTTTTAAGAAGAATTACCGTATTAGGCATAGAACTCCTTCCTGGTGAGCAGGGCTCGAGTCCAATCAGAAGAGGTTGGTTACTCCTTAATATTCATACCACTATTGCACCAGGAAGCACACTTGCCTGGCAGGTTGGAATTTCAGCATTCAGGGTCCAAAATGCTGGGCAAGATGTGCCCACTACTGCAATAGTGCCATGACTGTTATGAGATAACCAACTATTTTCTGATAAGATTTGAGGCCTGCTCTTTAGGAGGGAATTTAATGTAAGGTAATGTAATACTGATCAAAGGCCTATGGCTGGGGAGATCCTAGGTCCTAGGGTGGAACTTGTTATTATTATTATTTTACTAAATAGTGTGTTGATACTGAAGCATGCAGGGCCTAGCACTGGGTATGGCCAATGATTATGCCTTTTCTCCTGCAGGAGTCTGCATAGCACCTTCTGGTGTTATGGAAGGAAGTTGTGTTGAAATCGATATGTCTATGCCTTTTCTCCCACAGGAATCTGCACAGCACCTTCTGGTGTTATGGAAGGAAGTTGTATTGAAATCGATATGTCTATGTCCCGGCAGTTAAAATGTGTAATGTTTTAAGCAATAGGGTCTTACCATGTGGTTATGGTAGGTAACCAAGGGAAATGGAAAGATCCTCGGTTGTTTTGGAGACCTCTGGGGCTTCTCTGGCCTATAACATGTAGGAAGGAGTATTTAACTTGAAGTACAAGTGGAGGCCAAGAAAGTAGAAAGAGACATTTGTGGGGAGCACATTAAAGGAGGGAGTATAGCAGATTATAGGTGACACCAAAGTGGTGATGTGAAATATTAGGAATGGAAAGGTTTATTAAAGAGAGAGGGTTGTGGGAGAACCGGGAAATGAATGGGTAGAGTGGGAGGGCTAACCCAAAGGGGATGCTGGGTAAATAAGGGACCACTGGGGATTAAAAGATTAAGTAGAGATGAAGGAGTGAAGGGAGAGGGTAGATAACAAAAACTAAGGGTATATTTAAAAGCCTTATAAAACCCACTAATTAATAATTTCCAAATGCAACTTAGAAAAATAACTAGTATTCAAACAGAATTACCCTGCCTGGTGGACAATGTTACCTTCAGAAGACATGGTTTATCAGATCTCACAATTTTAAGTAGTGACTAATGGGCAGAGGCTAGGGATTCCAGTAATAAATGTGTAATGTACATGGCAGTGTGCTAGTATCAAGAACTATGTGGCCTTCATCCTGAATTTGAAGAATGTTAATCTAGTGAACAAGTAGAAATAAAAAACCATAACAAATATCTCTAACTTCTGAAATTGGGAAGACCTAAAGTTATATCGACATATCATATTGTGACATTCATGGCCTTGAGCAAAACTTAAAAGACTTGGGAAGGGAAAGTAGATGTTAGAATTTGTACGTTTTGCTAAAAGTGGAACATAAACATTTTTACATCATAGTTCCCTGGGAGATGAGGAAATCTTAGCTGGTCTGACATGGGGTGTATCCAGAGATTGTATGTAAAGGGATTGCCAGGCTTTGCCAAAATCCAAGTATCGTGGCTGGGTATGGAGGGAGCAGAGCCATGGTTCTAGCTATGGGGCAGTGTGCCATGGCCAGGAAGGAGAGTGGGCAGCAGTTGGTTTCTAAATGTCTTGGACCAGTTAAGACTCATGTATTCCTGAATAGACCAGTGCATAAAGGGAACAACTCTCAGCACACTTGATATTGCGTTCTCTACCCATCACTTAGAAGAAAACTCAGAAATGGGGTGGTGGAGAGAAATAAAGAAATTAGATCCATCTTACCATCAATGGTGGAATGCACCCATTGCAGGGCTATAGGTATCAAGTTCCTATAAATGGTTGGCTCTAACAATATCTAGTTTCCCTCTTCCTTTCTGTGGAAAACAATGACTGTTGAAGTAATAGCTTTTCCTGTTTTTAAAAATATTTCACAATAATTAGGGAAATGATGTCTGCAGGTATACTAAACTTTCCAGTACCTAAGCATTCTGTTTCAGATTTTTCTTCTAACTAGGAAGTACATGTGGCTTCCTTTATTAACTGTTTCCTTTGTGAATCAGATATTCCTTTTTCCAAAGGTACTGAGAACACATGAGGAGGAGTTTGTCACTTAGATCTTCAGCTCTTCACTGATGTCCGCCCCAAGGAATGCAATACGAGCAGCTGGGATTTCTTTTCAGTAAAGGAGAATGCTACACATAGCCAAAATCATTCTCTAAGTCTTTAAAGCCCCAACAGATTTAACTAGTGCCTGAGAATCGAATGACTCTTCACAAACACACTTGATATTTGTTACATGTGTGAATGCCCAAGTCTAACAACTTTTGAGATGCTGGCTTGGATATGGAAGAATGACTCACAGTTCTTCTTAGAAGCAGTCAATTTATTTTATTCTAGAATTATCAGTGTTTTAGTTTGTCCTAGGACGACAAAAGCAACAGCTCACCTTTTTGTTCCTGCTTGTTACATGGGTAGAGTTGGCAACAGTGAGACTTGATGATAGTGAGATTTGAGAATGGCAATTTTGTCTGAGTTATATCATAGTGGACAGATGCCCCCTAAGGCACCAATGTTTTTATTATTCAAGCACTTCTTGGACTCAGATATATCACATCTCAAGTGTGGGTAATGGGACAAAAATTACAGGGATTGGAAGTGATCCATCTGGCCCTGAGGGAGTTTATTACCATAGAAACAGTAATTACCAAACAATGTAATGGGTGCTGTAGTAAAATAATCTCAAGAGGCTTTGAGAGCAGCACAGAGAATAGCGAATCTAACTTTTACATTGGTTGAATATTTTTACTGTCTGGAAACTCATTACCTTAGGAGGAAATTCAGGGAGAGAACATACTAATGCTTTCTATTCACTGAACATACTTTAAGTGAGCACTTCCTAAGTGCCAGGAACTTAGGAGGCTCTGGAACAATAAAGGATATGTGGTTTTACTTGAATAGATTTTCAGACTCAGGTAAGATAATTAATAGATATAATATATATACATATATGAGCAGATCATTGCAGAATGATGAGAACAATGATCAAAAACTGTTAGCATTTGAACCCAACATAGGCTTATGTGTTTCAACACTTGGTTCAACAGCTTGTGGTGGGTCTAGCTGGGAGATGGGACTTTGAGGTTCTTATTCTGACTCCACTTTCTGTCTGCTGTTTCCTGACTGCAGGTGCAATGTGACAAGCCACTTCTTTCTCCTGCTGACATGTAGCTCCTGTCATGATGGACTATGTCTTCTTGAACTGTAAGCCAGAATTAAACCATTTTTAGGTTGTTTCTTGTCAGGTATTTTCTCACAGCAATGAGGAAAACAGCTAATAGAAAAAGCCAAGCCCCTGTGAGACTCTATATTAGTTTCTAGTATCTGGTTTTAGTTAATTTAATCAATCCTAAGAAGTGAGTATTTTGATGTCTGTTTTGCCCAGGAGTTAATAGAAGCTCCTAGCTATTAATTGCTTTGGTAGTCCTCGGATTAGATTAAGGAGCTGTCCAGTGCAAAGTCAATCTTTCAAGCTCTGTCCCTCAGTGTTGTGTCTCATGGTGCAGGGGACACACGCGGCCAGTTCACTTGGTAGAACACATTTAGTACAATGTAGTTTTTCTATTCAATCCATTATTTAGCTTTACGCATTTAATATGTGCTACCCACTCAGGGGTTAATTATGGGCTATCTCATATTGGTTTATGAATGTGGATGAATCAAGTTTGGAAAAGAGCCCGGACAGACTAATTTTCACTCCCTTCAATTTAGGTGACATTAGATATAGATGGTTTTATTAAAAAGTCAGTTTAAATAACTGACTGAAAATTTTATAGTGTTGGTCACAGTCACCCAAGTAATAGACCAGGAGAACCCAGTAGGCCTTAGTGTTGTCATTTTTTTTTTAATTTGTGCATGTGTGTGTGTGTGTGTGTGTGTGTTAAGTATGTGTTTGTGTGCAAGTGTATACATCAATGCGTGCCTGGGGGCCAGAGGAGAGCATCAGGTGTCCTGCATGATCACTCAGCAATGATTCTCACGTCTCTGACTCTGCAGCACTGGTAACCTTGACCATGCCCCATCTTTTGGTTTGGGTGCTGGCGATTTTAACTCAGGTCCTCATGCATACATAGCAAACTCTCTTATCCTACAACCCATCTCCCCAGGCCCAAGCTATGGTTTTAAAACCAAGCTTAGGGACCTACCATCTGTATGTCCTGAATAAGGCTGTCCACCCCCTGGGCCTCAATCTCTGTTTATGAACCTACCTGCAGGGTTATTATGAAGAGTGGCTGAGGTAAATGCTCAGTGCCTCCTGCTGCAGGCTTAGAACACAGAATGTGCTAGAGAGTTGTGTCATTATCCTTTGCAGGCTTTTCTGTTATTTCACAACTGTCATTTGAACCTCAAATCAGTTAGATGCTTAGGCTTCTTGAGAAAGGTTCTCATTATGTCTATCCCGGGTTGGCCTGGAATTCACTGTGTAGCCAAGGCTGTCTGCAAACTGTGGCAGTCTGTCTCAACCTTTGCTGGGATTCCAGGGCTCCCTTGTCCGGCTACCTGCTCAGCCTCTGATTCACACCTAAAGCTGTCTCTATAAGGAGTGGTAAATTCACTGTATTATTTTATTGGGTCATGATTTTTTTTTTCCTTGCCTTTAATAGAAAGTGATCTGATTTGTTCTATTTTTTTGGATCATGTCAGTGGTTCTTAAATGGCTACCATTTTGTCTCTCTTACAAGGAACATTTATAATTAACTAGAAATATTTTTCAGCTGTCACAAATGGGAGTCGGTAGAGAGGTTACTATTAATCAGCAACTAGAGGTCAAATGTGCTGCTGTTCACCTGCAATGAACAGAAAACTCTCCCTCCCTTAACTAAGAATTTCCCAGTTGAAAGAAAGATGCCCACAGTGCCACATCTGACAAACCTTGGCCTTCATCCTGCACTGTCACATGGACAGACATATGTGTGTGGATGCACATGGGCACACTCGTCTCACACATCCACACGCACACAGGCACATTATTTGTCCTCTGCTTCCATGGAAGGAACAGCTTACGGAAGAGACCAGAACCCAAGTGACTGCCAGGATGATGTCATGCTGGGGAGACCCAGCTGGCTGTGGTGAGACACCCTCAGTCGAGGGATCTCACCATTTCCGCACAGACCCCTCACCTCAGGACCGCCGGCGGCGGAGGCTCATATCCTGCTCAGGTCTCTCCTGGGAGTCCAGGGAAACCTCACAGCAGATGGGGTTTCACTTAGTCACGCTCTCTGCAGCCAGATCAGATTACATAGACAACAGCTCTGGTGCTGAGAGACCAGTTGCCTGGTGTGATCTGGGCTGGCTCTTCACCTTCTAGGACCCAGACTCACCCCAAGAATGGTAATGGGGAGAGGGTTATTTGTAATTTTTTTGTGTGTGTCAAAGGAAAGAGGCTGAGAAATACCAAAAGCCTAACCAGTGCTGATATCCTGTGTTGAGAGCGGGGGCCTCGTGTTTCTGCCCGGGCACTGCTGTGCTTATTACAGGGGGTAGTCAGTATTCGGAAACTTTTAAAATAAATATATAAATGTTAGGAATCTCCATAGAGCTCCTGGGTTATGTGTGTCTAAGTCAGTGCTGTCTGCTCCAAGAGAATATCAGAGACTGAGTAACTTTCGTGGGATGAGGTGGCCGAGTGGTTAAGGCGATGGACTGCTGAGTGACTTTTATACAGAATAAATTCACTTTTTATACCTCTGGAGGCTGTGAAGTTCCAGCTTAAAATGTTGGCAATCTTGGCAGACGCTGCGTCTGGTGAGGACCTGCTTCCTGGTTCATACAAGCTCATCTTTTTAATTTGCCTTCACAGTGGCAGAAGGGGCCAACAAGCTCTTTGGGGCTTCTTTTACAAAGGGTCCTAATCCCATTCATGAGAGATCTGCCCTTTTGACCTAATCATCTTTCTCATTATCCACCTCCTAACACTGCAGTGGGAGTTAGGTTCCACATAAGAATGGGGGGGGGGCAATGCATAAACATTCAGTTTATTGCAATTTGTAAAGACTAAGACTGGATATTAATTTTCAGCAGTTTTAATAGTCCCAGTACTCTGTTAAGTGTTTAGAAAGAGCTGTCTCATAATTGTAAGGCAGTATCTGTAGATTACCATGGCTTAAAAATTCATATCCTGGAGTGTCAATAAAGCCGACTCAAGCAAAGGCAAGAACTCCTGTGGAAAAGCTAGGATTCCAGTCCAGTCTCACTTCCTCCCAGACCTAGTTTGTACTACTAAGTTAGATCCTAGCTCTGGTTTGTTTTGCTTCTAGTGAGGAGAGACTAATCTGCAGAAAGCATGCATAACCAGGAACTCCCAGCCACTGGATGATGTGTCTTTTGAGTACTCTTGGCAATAAACTTTTTAGCAAATAGATGAAATAAGTAAAGTCAGTTGTAAGTGCCTCCCGTGTCACTTGGCATTCAGGGCATATCACCTCAAAGCATACTTGCTGCTGTCGCTTCCTGTCTCAAGTTCTAGGTGTTTCCTGTCTGCTAGATACAAAGTTAGGCATCTGGGACCTAACCTCCAGTACCTACTCTTTGAGTCTTAGTCAAGTGTGAAAAGTAGACAGAGATGGGGTGAAAGCAGTCCAACAGGAAGAGTCTCATAGATGAGACAGGTAAAAGGTTAGGACCATCCAGCCTCAGCTGTGGTGGGGATGGACTGATTTACCTCTGAACAAGTTTTTGAAATACATTCCAAGTAAAGCAGTTTGGGGAGGGTGTTCAGTGGAAGAAATAGACTGCGAAGATAGACAGGTAGACATGGAAAACTTGGGACCTGTGTTCAGACTTTAGGGGAGATGGAAAACATCCCCAGCTGGAGGAGATTAGGATGAGCATTGTGTACCAAGTAGTTTGCATTCCTTCAGCTTTTCTGTGCTTCCGCAAATGACAATATCCTGTGGGGGAAACTGTTTCAGAGAACTTTGTTTCCTATAACTATCCACATTTGGCCTTCATGAGAAATTTATGTTCTTCTGTAGTGATTTGGACATCACCAGCAACCTCTGTACTTGTTTGTAGGCAAGAGAGTTTTACCCATGTGCACTCAAAGCTGTAGTCCACACACAGTCTCTGCTACAGGTTCTAATCTCTTAGAGCTTGGAAACATGCCAAATGGGCACTGTCATTCTCCTTTTGCAAGGACCCTCCAGTAAAAACGATGTCTTTCCTCTTTTTTTTTTTTTAATTAATTAGTTTTTATTGATGCTTTGTGCATTTCATACATTTTTTCCAATTCAGTTCAGGCTTATTTCCCTTTCCCTCCCCCCCCCACCCCCACCCCATCCCAGATCATGCATTCTGCCATAACTGTCCTGCATCTTTCTCTCAGTTTTTTTTTTTCATTTTTAGCTATAAGTGATAATCCATGAGTACAAGCATCCTTCATGCAAAACCTATCTGCAGGCTGTTGTGCCCAAACACCTACAGCCCCACCATCCAGTGGGGGGTGACAGGTTGTTTGTTCAATCAAGTTGATCAAATGAGTGTCCAGACTACATTGCTGTAGTTTCACCATTCACCCCAATCGCAGCCCTTACATTCTACCACGCCCCCTCTTCCGAAGGTTGTTCCCTAGGCTTAGAAAAGGGGCACAGGTGGATGAGAGGTAAAACAGTCCACTCTCTCTGGAGCTGTTGACTTGGACTCTGGTCAATTCTGGCTGTTTCCTTTCAAGGGCTGACAGTTTGTCCAGGAATAACCTTTCGATCCTACTAATGAAGAACAAGCAATTAGATACAAGACTGATGGCTGGTTCCAATTTCCAGAGGAATTTGTATGGTGGCGTAGTCATTACTTGGAGGCTTTATAACGGCTAGTCATCAGAATCTACGGAAGAGACAAAAGATGAAGGTGCACAGGGTACTAGAATCTCAGCTGTTCTTTTGTGATCTATTTTTGGATAGGAAGCAGAGCCACATGGAAAAGATTTGATAATGTTAACAAATGACACAGTCACAGTTAGCCGATCCAGGACCTGCTCCTCTCCTCACTCTAATGACGCTAGTCACACACTTCTGGGAAGAAAGCCCCTTCATGCTGTCTAAAATGGAACCTCACCTTCCAGTGCTCAACCCAAGCTCCACCTGCTCCATAAATCATTCCCCAATATTTAACTCCGAATGCTTTTCTGTGTTTTATTTGTATCTTTATTCCTTGATTACCCTATTTGCCTAGATCCTATATAATTGCTTCCATATGCACCTCTCTCGTGTGATTATAACATCGAAGAAAGAAACATTTATTATAAGATTTTATGTGTCAGGTACTGAGATATTATTTTATAAGCCGTGTTTCATGAATCTCCTCAGAGTGGCGACGAGCAGATGTTAATGACTCCATATTAAAAATGAGTCGATGGAGGTTTCAAAATTTGAAGCATCGGGAGGGACTAAAATGTGTGTATTTATCATGTCTCACGTTCTACCAGTGTGGTATGAAAGTTTCCCAGTTGTGCTAGGAATAGGATAACTTTTATTGAAATCATTGAGTTCTGTCTTTTTCTGGCGTAAGGGGTACAATATCAATCCAAGTTTCATTTTATATTTAAAAAACGTGCTAGGACCATTCAGCAGTGCTATATCCAAGAAGTCAGAGCATTAAATATCGTGGGTTCTTGTTACAGGTACTTTCCATAAGGTAAAGGGCATGCATTGTTCTGTGCTTCATTACAGTAGAAGGTTGGGTGATGTCATGACATATTCCAGAATTAGACTTGCAAAACTTCTGTTTCTAAACAGAAATGTGTGTGTCACAGTGTGGGCACATCTTTGGCATCTGGACCACACCATCTCCTGCCTCCTATCCTCTTCTCCCTTGACCTTTAGAGAGGCCAATGAATGTTTTTCTTGATGAAAAAGCTGATGAGACATAGCCTTTCCACTCCCAACTATATGTCTGTCTCTTTCTCTTTGTGTGTGTGTGTGTGTGTGTGCGCGCGCACACACACACACATGTGCCTGCATTTCTGTTGTGGGGGGTAGGAAGGAGGGAAGACTGAGCAATGGTTTCCATTCAGTAGTTTTCAAGCCCACTCTATTGGAACATTTTCCCCCCTAAGGAAACATTATACAAGTTCTTAGAATGGATTCTTTTTTATTTTGTAAAAGTGGCTGTGAAAAATTCATCATTTTCATCTATGGTTAGGATGTCTGTTCAGACCTTTAAAATCACAGAGGGAGTATTTGTTAGCTCTTGTGAGCTACAGGCATTGGTTTCCCTGCTGAAAGAAATGTGATCTTATGGTGATGATGAAGCCATCTTTGTCATTCCTGGGAGGAGACAGACTGGGTGGCCCCAATGAGTTAAGGACAATGTTCAAGTTCATTTAACTTTTGCTACCACCATGCTTGTAAACACATTGCCATTGTTAGGAGAACATAAAACATTCATTCAACAATAATGAGATGTATTTATTTACTTAATACATAGTCCCCTATTATTTGCTATGTGATGAACACTAAACCATGAGACCCGCTCATAAGAAGCCCAGAAGAGAAGACAGATAGGTATAAGTGACCATTGTAATTCAAGGCTATAAGTGCCAGGGCAAAGTAAACAGACTATGATCTTAGAGTTAAGGAGAAGAAAGGAAGGAGGATGAGACAGGCCAAGGGTTGCACTCGGACTGAGCATGGAGCTGAGAGCATGTTGCCTCCCAGACATGGCCTTGGAGTGAGGGCCGAGGTGGGGGAGTGCTGGAGCTCTCACCGGTGAGACACACTACCCTGGAAGGTTCTCATGCTGGGCCCTGAAAGCCATGTGAAGGAACCCTGACCCCCTTTCCTGGAAGGTGTCAACAAGGGATGAGGACAGATTCATGCTTCAGAAATACCATCCTGGCCAAAATGGACAAGAGTGAAACAAAGTTTCGATAAAATGAAAACAAAGCAGTCAGGAACACCAGTGAGGGCCATTGCAATCACTTCAATAGGAGCAACAGGAGAGAATGATGTCTTGGGCCTGGATGGGAGTTGTGGGGAGGGAGAGGAAGGACAAACTGTAATGATGATGAGGAGAAGCGTGCTAGGTTCGGTGGTTGGGAGGTGGAGAGTGAACGGAGTGGAGTGATGCAATGTCCTGGGTTGAGTCACCGTAGATGGTGATGCCATTCATGCAAGTAGTTGGAGACAGGGAGGAAGAATGCAGAGTGACCATCCTCTAGGTCCAGCTCAGGAACAGGGACAACAGTGGCCTCAGGACGCCTCCACAGGCCTGGCTGCAGTAGGAAAGCATGCTGCTACTTCCTCATCTCTAAACTTGGCCTGTGATGCTCATACAGAGTCTGACTTCACTTGAGAGGGAGGCGAGCACAGGGCGAGGATCTGCCCAGAGGGCACCTACCCACTGCTTTGGTTTGATTTTATTCTTGCAGTTCATACTAGGAAGACAGCAATCATAATATCCACATAGAGAAAGTGCTGTGGTTATATACATACATGTGAGCCAGGTGGCCTGGATTGTAAATAATTGAATTCTTATTAGCTACATGAACTTGGGTAAGCTACTCAAGCTGTCATTCAGTGTCTATACTGATAATGTGTTGATTGTAGCTCTTACTTGACAAATTTATCATGTAAAGCAGTCTAGATTTGAATGTAAAGAAGCAAACATTGAGTAAATACTGATCACACAAACAAGTATTTCATATCTATATTTCTTTTGTTACATATACAATTCTGACTAAATGCATTGCATTTTCCTGAAGACAGTGACCTGTGACTGGGGCTGAATGATATTACTATTATCGTTATTATTATTCTTTTAATTTTATGTGTTTGAGTGTATTGCCTACATGTGTGTAAGTGCACCCATGTTGTGGAATGTCTGTGGAAGTTAGAAGAGGGCATCAGAACCCCTGGAACTGAAGTTATGGGCAAATGTTAGCAACCATGTGGGTGCTGAGAATAGAATCTTAGTCTTCTCTAAGAGCAGACAGTGCTCTAAACCACTGAGGCATCTTTCTACCCCCTTATATTTTGCAGATAGGATCTCCCTGTAACATCTAGCCTAGAACTCACTATGTAGACCAGGCTGGCCTTGATCTCATAAAGATCCACCTGCCTCTGCCTCTCAAGTACTGGGATTATAGTGAGCTCCAGGGCAGCTGGGACTCAAAAAGACAAAAAAAAAAAAAAAAAAGCTGTACACCATCATGCTTGGCTGAACTATATAGTTTTAGTCATGTCTTGGGTTTTATGATCACCCAAAATTATCATCTTAAAATTATTTTCTTAGTATACTTTTTATTTTTTTGAGAATTTTATATATGAGTACTTGGATTATTTCTACCACTCACAGTCCCCCTCTCCATCCTCTTATGTCCTCCTCATTTGATGAGTGGCATGAAAAGCCAAGGGGAAATGTCTTAAAAATCATATCTAAAGCCATAGCTCTTCCATTTTCTCAAAAGATCAAACTCAAATTTAAAACACCAGGGCAAGACTTATGAATGTCAGAGTGTCTGTCCGTGTCCCAAATTGGTGAAACTGAATGGCCTTCACAGATGGCACCTAGTATCCTTATAAAAAGATGCAAGGGAACTGCCCTACCCTTCTATCATGGGGGGACACAACTAGAAAGCACCATCTAAGAACCAGGGATGGATCTTCACCAAACCCTGAATTATTTGGTTACTTGGTCCCAAACTCCTCACCTTTTATGACTACCTCCCCTTAAAACAACAACAACAACAATAATGACAACAAACACCTAGTGTTTACCATGTATAAACCACCCAGTCTTTGGTAGTTTTTAAATGTAGCCTGAACAGTTTAAGACAGCTTTCAAGACCCTTTTGGAACTTTTGCTCAACTTGTTTCTTCATCTTTAATGCCTGCCTCCACCCACCAAAAACTCGATTGTCTTCTTAAGACCAGTATACCTTTTATTCATTAAATTCTCGTATCATATTGGCCTCCATGATGTAACATGTACCAGGCTTTCTGCTGAGGCTACCCTAACTTCTTACTTCCTAATCAAGGTTCTAATCAAACATCACCATCCTGTGTTTTAGTGATCATTCTGACCTCTCTTATCTCTAATACTTTAAGGGATCTTCTAATGTAGGACTGACTGCAGAATATTGTAATTATTTATTCATTAGTTTGTCTTTTCCTTAATAATCTGTGAACAGAACTTCAAGGGCAGAATCTGTGTGTTCTTGACTTCTGGGGCCCCTGACCCTAACCTGGGACTTGGCACAGAATTAATGGCTAGAAGATTATTGCTGAGTGGATCAATAGGTAAATAAACCCCAGTTAAAACTGGAGTGACAGCAGAGAGGTGACGTGTAATTTCAACTTCCACATATTGTCTTCATCGAGGTTCAGCAACATACACTGAATGTATCAGGAAATGATGAAAGAAGGAAATGACATCTAAGAAATTGGGTAACTATTCCATCACATTGAGAATTGGGCACTGACATTATGCATTGCAATTAAAGATGTTATTTTGGGGAGGTTGTGTGTGTGTGTTTGTGTATGCATGTTGGTGTCCAGGTGGGTGTATTTGCACATGTATGTAGTATATGTGTAGGCCAAAGGACAGTCTTACATGTCAGTCCTCAGGTATCCTGTCCACCTTTTTTACCTGAGCAGGAAAATACAGTTTCCTGTAGATTCTGGGGATCAAACACAAGTCCTCTGGCTTGCACGTCGTCACATAACTTTAAAAACAACTAAGTCATCTTCTCAGCTCAGAGATATTATTTCTTAATTTTTCATCAAAGATCTAAGGCTTAAACATTTTAATTTTCCTAAGGTAGGGAACCAGTTACACAGGTTCAGGACCCAATGAATATGGACACAGGACAGGGATTGATACTAGGGATGAACAAGAAAATCTGGTTCTAGTCTATTCTCAGTCAAACTTGATTTGTAATATATATATATATATATATATATATATATATTTAAAATATCTGCCATTCTTAACTTTATGCAAATTGTCCATCAAGAAATATGACCCTCCTGAACTAACACTTGATTTCCCCTGCTACAATTGCCAAAGAGATCAACTCACTATGGTGAAATATAAGGTCTTCAAGAGCCTGCCTTTGTGCTCTCTAAAATAATCCAACAAACTTTTCTAAATTAACAAAATTTTTATTATAAATGTAAATAATAGTAATGGATACAACACAAAGCATATCGAAATCAGTTATTTAAAAATTAAAATAAGAGCCAGAGAGATGGTTCAGTGGTTAAGAGCACCAACTGTTCTTGGAGAGGACCTGAGGCCTACATAGCAGCTAACAACTGTTTATAACTCCAGTTCCAGGGGAATCTGACTCCCACTTCTGACCTTCATGGGCATTGGACAACATAGGTACACCTACATACATGCAGGCAATACACTCATACAATAAACTAAAAACAATAAATCAGATATTAAAAAATTGAAATAGTTCTGTCGCACTTTTACATAGATGGCAGGAATTTAAATTCCATAGTGAGTTGATATACCATTCATCCATTAAGAAATATAAGAATGATACCTTTCCTAACAGTTGAAAACTTTTCTTCTTTTGTTTTTCCTTAAAAGTATTTCTATTCCATTATATCCATAGAAGCTTATCCTAATATAGTATATTTTTATGCTTGGAATTTTTTCACCAAACATGTTATTATATTGTTCTGAAACCAAACATATTTAGAGATAATATTAAAGTACCTTTAATGGTCTCTAAATATGTTCACATAGGAAACAATTTCTTCTTGGTTGACTTATTATTATAACAATTGTCTGTGTGTCCAACTGGTTAATCTACCATACACTTATTAAAATTTTGGTAAATGTAACAGGAAACGAGCTTTTATTAGAAATGCTTCTCTGAAGAAATGTTTTTCAAAATATGTAGCCCATGCATTAGAATGAGATTATCAGTGTAACAAGTGTACAATGATCTATGATTTTTTTTTTTTTTTGTAATGAGCCAAACTTACATTTGAAGTATTCTTCAATGACGTCCTTGGCCTGAGATTCCTTTCCATAGTCCTTAACAAATACACAACTGCAGCCAATCACTTTTCGGGGCTCACCCTCTAGATCAATTTTGTAGCCGCCTACCCATTCCCTAGCTTCTTGCTGTCATCAACCTTAATCAGGTTGATCTGATGCTCAGCACAAAGGGCTTCCACCAATTTGACATACATTGGCTCATCACAGTTGGATGCAAGCACACAAAGATGGGCTTGGCTCTTGTTTAAGGCTTTGGCAGCTTCGGGGATTCCATGTGCTAGGCCATCGTGGATGAGAGTGGTCTCCAACACTTCTTGTAAAGCAGTGTTTATGTCCTTTACACCTCCAGCAGCAATTTGTTCCTCAGCCATGGAGGTGGATTATTAGTGAAGCCGAATTTTGAGCGCACCCGAGCATCCACCTCTGCACAAGTAGGCGGCCGCAGGGGAAAAGGATCAATTGTTTTCTAAAACTGTTCATGTTTTTGTCTAGGATCACCAAAAACAAAAAGCAGATTGGAAAAGAAGGATTTTTAGTAACAATATCATAATCTGTCTTTTGCTGAACATCAGGGGGCATTATCACATAAAACCTATTTTTCTGTTCTTTTTATATATTTAAGGGAAATATTCTATTTTATGGATGGGTTTCCAAGAAGATATAACTTTCACTTTTAATTGGCACATATTTGTACACTTTGATGTGTACAGCCAATAATTTGACACATGTAAACTGGTGATAATTAAATCACAGTAGTGGGTAAATACATCTCAAATATTTATCATTTTGATATATGGAGAACATTTTGATGCTTAATGAGACCCCAAATTCTGTTAGATAGGAAGAATTAGTTCTAGTGTTCTGTAGCACAGTAGGGCAGCTATAGTTTACAACAATTTATTATGTATTTCACAATGCGTTTTAATGATTTCTCCACTAATATTTTAATTAGGTTTCTGCATAATTTTGTAGTAACAAAAGCATTGGAAGCCATCTGACTTGCAAACTAATCTGTTACCAGGTCATTAGTCATTCCTTCCTGTTCTCAGTGCTTCAACAGACATTTAAATTTTATCATTGTTTGATTTTTTTTTCACCCCCAGACAATAAAAGAGGTGGCTTTATTTTGTAAGGGAGAAAGGTCTTCCAGAAAGGGTTCTAGCCTTGGATTCCTGAGAGAGTACAGATGGGACATGAGGAAAATCCTCTTAAAACTCTCTTAGCTGAACCATCCCAGGAAAATCCTCCAGTATGTCTTAGAGTTTGTTTGGTATACCACAGTTTGAAATTGCTACAATTAGATCAATCTTTCCCAGAGAGAAAACGTGTGCTGGTAACAGGTAACCAAGTAGAACAGGCAGGGGCCAAGTTCCCATGGACTTAGAGTGACCAGCCTCTAAATCTCAGAAGCAAGAAATCCTAACTTGTATTTCATCTATCTAAGGGGACTGATGAACCACAATTTGAGTGAACTCTTCAGTTATGGGAACTGAATACTAAATAAGGAATGAACTTCATTTCTCACCTACTCTGGAGAAAGTAATTCAGGGTTGCTTTTTGTGTCAACATGAATTGTTAGTGATTGCTTGGAGTTCTGTATTAGAGGATTCATCTGTAATCTGTAGGAAATGCTGTGGTGGATTAGTTATGCCTATTATGGAGAGGCAGAGTGGAATGGGTCTTGGTGCTCTGTTATTTGTTATCCTTGAGTTAGGTGAAGGATAAATAGTCCATTTCTTCTGGACCACAGAGAAGAACAGCTCAGTGAGAGCAGAACACGTGACCAAAGTTCTACAGCTAAAGAGTGGCAGGGTGGGCAAAATCACTTCTTATTCTTCAGCATTTGGTATTCATTGTGATCTTGCTGGTAACATTTGCAAATGGAAAATTTGGGGATGTTTTAGAGCTGGAAGGGAGCAAATGCTTTTTGTGCAAATGTGAGCTGTTCTTTTTCTCTGGGGTGTAGAGTCAGGGATGCTTTTAGCTTCTTTCACATTTGTTCTCTGTGTTGTTTGAGGAAAGGAGAAAATGGGTCATCCATTATGAAAAGAGTGAACTATGGGTAATACTGAGTGTGGTCTTAGCCGCCCATTCATACGGAGCTCAGGAAAAAGAAACAGATGTATAAGCATCTCCATGGACAACACGTCTGACTGCTGCTTCAGCCTCATTCTGGCTCAGGAGCAGAGATCTATAGAAGAAAATAGACAAAGGCTCTGTTCCTCCATGCTACCCTTCTAGTTCTAGCATTCTGTATATCCATTGGGCCTGATGTGCTCTTGTCATTTCAGCATCACCAAGTCTTGGGATTGGGGTAGGAGTTAACAGGTTTAAGATTTTGTGTGTGTGCGTGTGTGTGTGTGTGTGTGTGTGTGTGTGTGTACAGACTAACTTATACTGTCCAAGTAGATTTTACCTTTTTCTTTTTGTGTCCTGTACACATGTATTCAATTCTTTTTAGCTACACATATAATGCTCAACTGATTCTAGACCTCTACTGTCATAAAGACTTTAGTAAGCCCCCCCCCCCCGCTTTTATCTTTGTGCATTTCTGAGAATTTATGTGATAAATTCCTAGAAGCAGGGTGGCTACAACAAAGGGTCTATGTACTTTCAATTTCCATAGATTCTGCCAAGAGGGTCTCTGAAGGGGTCATCCCAATTTACACCCTCAACCGTGATACATGGGAATGTCTGCTTTCCCACATCTGGCCAACACTGGGTTTTTTCAAGCATGAATTAAAGAAGGGTTTGATGAGCTAAAGCTTTGAATTGGACTTGGACTTGAAGCACCCTTTTTGGCTATCCTAATCTGGGTCTCCCCAAAACATTACAGCGGCGGGGGTGGGGGGGATGGCTAGTGTCACCGACTCCACTCATGGCTGAATGTGCCTGCTTCAGTGGGAACAGGGGGTGGTTCTTCAGCCTGCGCCCTACTTGGCATCTGTCCCTGACAGATCCAGTCAGTGTGGGGAGCCAGGCTCTCTGACAGTAAGAAAGAGTGGATTGGAAACAAATTGATCTTTTCACAGCTGGCTATTCTCCTCTTTCCTTCAGCTTGGACCAAACTCAGAACAAGGTCACTGATGTCCTGCTGCAACAAAGATGGCATTATTGAGGACTGCCTCATTTGGGGTGGAAGTCTCAATTTCTATAATCCACTGTGACAAGCCTGGAGACAGAGCATAGCTGTGCTTCTCTAGAGGTCTCCAAGTGATACCCAACTCTTCCCATCCTGTCTGATAACCATCAACTGTTATATTAGTGTTCACAACTTTATTTAAAGGGCTCAGATGACTCAGTTCAACAGAGGATGAGCCCCATTCATCCTCCCTGAAGGCCTGTGCTCAGGGATCAGGGGAACTGAGGTTCTAAAAGGAGATAACTGTGTGAGTTCAGGGGAAAAGAGTTTTCCATTTATGCCTGTCAATACTATATTTAACCATTGTGTATATCACTCAATTCACCTTCTTCAAGGCACTTATTTTTACCTGGGAGAGATTTGATGTTTATCTGTTCATTGTTTGATGTTTATCTGTCCTCTAGTAACTCCACATGCAGGGATAGTGTTTAGTTCCTGTTCTATCACTGGTCTTTAGAACATCTCTTGGTACTTTGGAGAGGCTCAGTGTCTTTTGTTGAACGGAAGAATGAATGAATGAATGAATGAATGAATGAATGAATGAAGTTAATGAGCATGGCCTTTGTTGGGCAATTTCACGTTTGCGATGCCATTTGATACATAAACTGTGAGATGGAGATCATGTTTTCATCAATGGCCAAGGAAACTGAGTATCAATGAGTAAGCACTGTTCTCAGAACTACTCAACTGGTAGTTGGTAACTCTGTGATTTGCATTTGGGCTTGATATATCCCAAACCTATCTCCTAAATGACTAAGATTCTGAGCTTTTCAAAGTTTAAAACATTAGAGGGTTTTCCATAAGTAGTGACAAATTCTCATCATCATGTCCAGGTGAGCATGGTGAACCCTAGGGATACAAGCATGCACTAAATCTTTATCCACACATTTGGGGGCCTTTGAAATAATTAAATTCTAATAGACCTTGTGTTGACATCAAGAGAAAGTACAATCAGTAATTAAACCTTAAGGCCATGTTCTGTACTGGGGTTTGTTTCATACACATCATTTTACTTCGTTCTTAGGACAATGGTTTTCTTTTCTTCTCCTTTAGAATGTCAAGTACTAGTTTTGCAGCTTAGCTTAGTTAATCTATCCATAATGGTTGGACCAATGGTTGAATCACCTCTTTTCTTCTTCCTTCCCTGCCACATGCTGGTTAGGCGTGTGGTCTCAGAGCACAGCACATGAACCATTGTAGGCACAGAGAGCGCTGCCCGGTGGTGGTGGAATGGCACCCCCGCCTCTCCCCACCAGCTTGGATCTTAGGCTGTGACCTTTAGAACTACTTGGGGTTCATGCCTGGCATGACTCTATCCTTTCACTGTTTCTATTGTTGGTCACTCCTCCCCCAACACCCCCAGGAGGTCCTGTCTCCTTTTTGCAACTCTACTGGAATAAAAGTTCTCCACCAGGGTTCCAGAAAACCACACTCTGTGCTGTGGTTTTTACCCAAGAAGTGGCTGCTGAACATCATGATCCGAGGCCAGGTCTTCCAGCTCCCAATTCAGAAATTTTCAAATACCAGTTCCCCTGGCCTTTGAGCTGCTGTTTATGATGAAATATTCGCCTGGAAGAACATTATTTTTCTTAAAAAATTTATTTTATTTTATTTTTTTATTTTTGTGTGTGTATGAATGTACTGTCTGCATGTAGGTTTGTGCACCTGTGTCATGTCGTGCAGTGCCGCGGAGGTCAGAAGAGGGCATCGGATTCCCCTGAAACTGGAGTTAAAGATGATTCTCAGCCACCATGTGGGTGCTGGGGATCGAATCCAGGTCTTCTGCAAGAGCAGTCGGTGCTCTTAACCACTAGGCTCTCTCTCCAGCCCAAGAACATTATTTTTCTATTTAAGGTTTCTAATCAGGACAGCTTGGTTACAGAATGACTTACATGAGGATTTTCAGAAAGTTTCTTTCATTGTTGTTCCTCTTCAAGGCATTTCTTTTATCACTTGGGCTTCCTTTGATGCTTCTCTGGAATCCGTTTTCCTCCTCACATCCATGAAACACCAAACACATGTCCTGCGTCTGGAATCATGCAACTGAAACTCTTGGAGAAATTGATCATAGGATGAGCCCAATAGACCTTAATTTGGGTACAACTGGTCCAAAGAGGACGCCGAGTATTTGGAGATAAAATTATTCCTTTGGAATAATAGCCCCTTCCCTTAGCCCTATATCCCTGAAAATTAAAAAGAAAGAAAGCAAGAAAGAGATTCCTCCAAAGCAGTTGCTCTTCATAGGTTGACTATTATACGGCATCCTGTGACAGATGTTTGTAGGGATTTGTTCTGTGTTGGACATTGTGCTGGATCTAAAGAAGACACTGGTAGATCAGATAAAATCCCATACTCAACTAGCTCACGGTTCATTGTACTAGCTAGCTGTGGCACACACCCTGCAGGGTGCTGTCTGCCACTCACGGTTCATTGTACTAGCTAGCTGTGGCACACACCTTGCAGGGTGCTGTCTGCCACTCACGGTTCATTGTACTAGCTAGCTGTGGCACACACCCTGCAGAATGCTGTCTACCATTCATGCTTGCCCCTTGGATGCCATCTTTGCCATTCTTCTGCCTTGTCAATACAGTTCTCTTCATCCCATGTCCCCAACAGCTCCCACCTGTGTTCTACTGTTTTTAATTATGTTCTCCTTTACACTTCCACCCTAGGAAATGTTCCACTTTTTTCTCCATCCAAATTACTCATCCTTCCAGTCCAAACAGGATGTAAAATCCCCAGGAAGTCTGCTCTGACATCTCCCACCCACACAGGACTTGTGTCCCTTCCATGTAGTCTGATGGCTCCTCCTCTCATGAAATTTGTCACATGATATTATAACCAGATGTATCCTTGTCTGCTTCTCCTACTGATTATAAGCTTCTTGAGGACAAGTGTGAAGCAATCTTGTTCACAAATATGTGGAAAATGATACGTGGAAAATGCATGACACATAGTGGCCGTTTAATAATTATTCTCAGTACAGATTAATGATCTGGAAACACAGGATAAATGAACTTTAAGATTTCACAGGAGTTCCTTGGCTGTGTGTGTAGAGAGAGAGAGAGAGAGAGAGAGAGAGAGAGAGGAGAAGGAGTGCTATATAGCTGAAGATGACCTTGAACAATTGATTCTTCTGTCTTAACCTCCCCATTTCTGGGATAATCCCGTTACCAATATACTCGGCTTACAGGCTTAAATGAATTAATATTTGTAAAGTATTTGAAATAATGCCTGCACCTTAAAAATGGGTTCTATTATTGTGATAATAGAACTCTGTTGTAAATAATTAAGGGAGAAAAGAAGCATATGGTCGTAATTCAGCTTGGAAGGCAGAATAGTAGAGATACTCAGAAGACATGTTCAAAAGAAGATGTGTCTTGGATAATGAATGAGTGAGATTTTCAGGCAGGCAAAGCTTCTACAGTAGAGAACGTATACAAAAGCAGGAAGGGAGACAGGGCACAGAAACCTTGGGACTTTCACTTTCTCAATGCAGTTGGAGGAAAGCAGATCTGGGCAGGTCTTGTGGGTAAACAGCCAGTTGGTAAATGGCCCTATGGTCCATAGGAAGAGCACTAGAGAAAGTAAAGGGGATTAGAATTTGAGGTCAGACTCAGACTTGTGGCTTTCCTTGTGTTAGTAATCACACTTTCCTTGGCATTAGTTTCTTTATATAATTTTATATCAGTATATATTAGCTAAGCCCTGAAGCCTTCTTCCACCTTGGACAATCAGGAAATCTGGATGGTGGATCCTGGAGTGCTTTTAGGGCAAGGGATGCCTGGTGCCTGGCAAGTATTAACACCATCACTGCCATGCTCAATATTGCTGCTTCTGTTTGCATTATTGCAGCACTCTGTGTTGTGGTCTTCTAGTGTGGCACCTACCCTAGCAGACCATTGATACTCTACTGCTGGATCACTCCCAACATTCTTACCACTGCTCTGTCACTATTGCTGTGAATGTGCTTCAACTGTTATTACTATTATTATTTTTGCATGACTATGCTAGCATCCTGCCATTACTGTTCTGCAAGTAGGAGTAGTAGATAACTACTATTCTACCATTAGTTCTGGATTTAATGCTATTTATTACTTTTATACTACTAATATAAATAATGGCTAATGTCTATGGAGCTCTTAGTGTTGGACACTACTTTTTACATGCATAGACTGCTAATCAGCCCAACCACAAGGAGATAGCCTCTGTTACTGCTATTTCAGGATACAGGAAACTGACATAAAATTTAGGGCTGGGTGTGGTGGTGCATACCTTTATTCCCAGCACTCAGGAAGCAAAAGCAAGTGGATCTCTGTGAGTTCAAGGCCAGCTTGATCTACAGAGTGAGTTCCAGGCCAGCTGGGGCTACAGGGAGACCCTGTCTCAAAAAGACCAAAAAAATTTTTTTAGGTGATCTGCTTAAGAGACTGGATCTGAAATCCTGAGAATGAAGGAGAAGCTGAAGGAGTTCAGTCCAGACCTGCTGAATATCTGAAGAGGTTGTTTGATGGAGTGAAAACGGAAGTGGTTACTGCTTCTGAAATGCTCTTCAATGGTAAGAAGCCATAGGGGAGTGGATATGAAAGCCAAGAATAGAAGCAGTGACAAAAAGCAGAGTTGTTCAGGAGTCTCGTTCAACCTATAAACCCTTACTTCCGCAACCATCACTCACCCGGCATTAGCAAGAGGAAGGACACATTGGTTTAGCACTTTTATTTATAGTTAAGAAATGGAAGACCGCCACCATAATGGCGAAGATATGCTTGAGTGCTCAGCGTGAGATCCCATGAGATATCTGTCATCCTGAGAACAGTGAGAGGTGTTGAGAGGTGTTCCAATGAGGTCTCTGCTTGTGCTCCATCATGGCTAGGGAGAGGGAACTGCCACTACTCTGCTAGTATATATACTATGCTGGTATATATACTATGCAGCATCTTGAGGTCATCAGCATTTTGGAAGTGAGAAGCACCATCACCATGGTATTGTAGGGCCATTGATGAGTGAAGAAAGTTGGTGGGTGTGCAGGAACTTTGCCCATTATCCATTTTCAAATGGATAGTATCATGTCTAAGAAAGTCTGAATTGGTCTACCCTGTGGTTATTGGATCTCCTAGTTTGGAATTTCCCCCACTGGCCCTCAGATGGGAGCTGAAGCCTGTGCTTTGTTCTGCTGGATGGCTTTGCTCTCACAGCTGTTGCAAGTGACCCATCGATGCAGCCAGAAAGAGTTGCTCAGCATCTGATCAGAAAGACCAAAAGGGGTGAAAAAAAAGGGAATCATGGTTAGTAAGTGACTGACCTCATTCTGTAGGAATTCTTTCTGGAAAGGCAGCAGCAGAAAGTTGTGACAAGCAGTAAGTCATCTGTAGGAATGTTTACTGTGGAATTCTAGCAAAAGAAATGTCTCAAGAGACTTACTGGGTAACACGTTTAGAGTCTGCTTAGAGACTCCAAACAGAGTACTGGAAAACTTCAGCTTTGGGGAGAGGCTGTCTGCTCCTGAGCTGAGGTCAGCTGAAAAGGCAGCAGTACTTGAGATATCCAAACTGCCAGGATGCTGTTTGTAAGAGGATTTTTTTGGTCCTTTAAAAGGGCAGTTGTGGGATATATGAAGAAAACGTGCAGAACAAGCCACTGTTTTCTAACCATGTGACTAGGAGTGAATGTTGCCATTTTATGGATGCTCACATAGATTGTGAGGTTTTCCTAAATTCCTATGGTTTGGAAGTTCCAGAGTCTGGAAACCCAGTGTATGGGACTTGAAGTCTTGTGTAGTTGCCTGTCTGGAGAAAAAGACTTTGAGACACATGTTTTGGTCCAGAATTTTACTGTCCACTCTCCAGGCATGTGGAATCCTGAGACATCAAAGCTGGAAGGAGCTTTAAGCATCTCATGGTATAGTCTTCTCATTGTACTGGTGGGAATGGACCAAGAAAACAAAAGAGCATCGCTCACACTCAAACAAATGCTAGTTCCAAGGCAGAGTTGGCTAAACCTCAGTTTAGAATGTTCCTGGCTCAAGACTGTCCCTCTAAAAGGATACTGAATCCATTTTGTTGGTTGATCAAAGTAATGTATTGTATTATAGCACTGCTTGTTTTTGTCCAAGATAGTTGCTACTTCTAGGAATCTACCTTTGGTTGTTGCTGTTTGGTTTTTTTTTTTTTTTCATTTCAAACTTTTGTGATTTCATATAATATAGTTTGATGGCCTTTAGATCCCTTCCTCTCTCCCTATTTCTTCCCACTGGGCCCCACCCAATTTAACGAACTCATACACACACACACACACACACACACACACACACACACATGTGCCCACACTATAGCTTATAGAATATGATTTGTGTCTCCTAATGTGCTTCAGTGAGGATCCATTTACTGGGCCCACCAAGAGTCTGAACCCTTCCTCCCATCCTAAGAAATCTACCTTTGGATCCACTGTGACTTTCCTGGCTAGTGACTATCAGAATGAGACCTCTAAAGCCAGTTGAGAGAACAGTGCCATGTGACGCCTGGGGAATTCGAAGGTAGATCCAGTGTGGTTCATGCCCTGCAGGAACTCATCTCTGAGCTAGAGAGTCAGATATGAGAAAAAATTTATTCGATACATTATCAAGTCATGTGTAGTAGACACCTGGGAGATGTAGAAGCAGAAATGAAAATATCTATCTAAGCCACTGTATCTGTAGGGACCTTCCTTGAGGAATAATTAATTAAAGTAATTAATGATTTCACTCACACAGATGGTATTGAATCGGTACATGCTTTGTGTCACAGATATTAAGAGATGTCTCACTTAGAGTGGAGAAGAGATAATGCCCACAACTAACACAGTTTTATTCAGCATAGCAGAAGTGAAAGGGAATATAAAAAGGCAAATGTCTAGAAAGTGCTATGAGGTAGAAAATGTCCTATTTATTTAATTTTTCTGTGTGTAACAAATTTTTGCTATGCAGACAAAGCTGGCCTGGAACTCACAGTCCCAGTCAGCCTCCCAAGCGCAGGGACTTGCAGACATGATCCGCCATGTTTGGCTTAGGATTTATTTAGACAATTGGGTCCAGGGAAGCCTATTTCAAGGATGTTTTTTGATCAGAAAACTAAGGGAAGTGACAAAGAAAAACTTGGCAGATACTTAAAGTGTTTCAGAGCCTGTGAGAAAGCCTCAGAGTATCTTGATTCAGGAACAAGTGTCAGGAATTTAAATAATGAAAGCATGTATGGTTAAAGTAGAATTATCAAAGGATTTTAGGTAAGCCATGGAGAAACAAAACACAGAAAGAGCATATCACATGCTGTGTGGAACATAGTTGAGCAATTGCAGTCAAATGGAGAATTGGAGGACTTCTTCCTGCTCACATCCCGGACAGACAGCATTGTAACATCAACATGTAGGGGAAGCATAGCCAGGCACAAACAAATCATTCTGCATACACCTCTCGAGATGTCAGCGTGGGTTATAGTGTACACATTCCCACTCACAAATCCCCTTCCACCCAGTCACCTCTGCAGAAAATACACTCCCCATCATCACCTGAGGCCCCAGCATTCTGACCCTCTCTGCCACGCACCCTATGCTTATCGTCTTCTCCCTCATCTCCTTCATGCTGCTAACGTCGCTTCAAGGCGAGGCTGCACCTCTGAGCAAAGCGGTCTCCATAAATATTTAGACTGAGTAGAAAATGTGCCAAAGATGCAAAGAATATGCCCGGAGGGAAAACAGACCTTCCTCTGTGTTGCTCCTTTAGGCTTGTAACCTAATTCGTGGATATGTGCCCTTGAATAATGCATAGCTATGAATTCACCTAAAAGTCCCACGGAAACCTTAGCTTCTTCATCTTCTTTTTCTCCCTGCATGACACATTTTCTTCTCACCCTAGTATTCGTATTTCTTCATTTTCCCTTATCCTTTTATTTCTATACTTCTGACAGCATGCTCAGCGCCAGGCTCTGTTAAACTTATTCCTGCAGTCTTTTTTCCCTGCCTTTCCTCGTTTTAATTCTTTATCACGTTGCTTTCAACAGACTTCCCTCCCCGACCCCTTTTCCCGAGTCTGTTCCCGCTGAGGTTGTGCACATTAGTGCACAGCCATCCTTTTCCTTCTTTGCCAGATATCTTCACTGAAATTGATAGTGTTAAGAGGCCTCCGCTGAAACTCCCGTCCCCTCTGCATCTGTGTGCATCATTCTCCTACTTGAACCAGTCTCATTCTTCCTTTGCTGGCCATTACATTTGTGCTTACTTTCGAGATGCATATCTGATACCCTTCTCTTGAGGTCCAGTCCCTGTGACTCCTGTACTCTCGCACCTGTGCCCAGATGTGGATTTTTTAATAGCTGCTGATTCTAGGTGCCCTGCCTGGATTGAGTGGCTGGGTCCTTTCTGTGGGCATCAGATGTTAAGTCTCAGCCAACTCTAGGTACTGGCTGATTAGTGTTTGAAAGTGACCCCTGATGCACCTTATTTCTATTCCAGTTCTGTCTGCTCTTCTCCCATGACCTGCACCTGATCCTTCTATTACATATTTCCATAAGAAGATAGAGAAACTGTGCTCTCTGAGTTGCTGTGCAATAGAAATTATACCTCTCGGATGTTTGATGGTGACACAATTTGACTGGATTTAGCTTTTTCAACCTTGAGAGAAATTCAAAGCGGGAGTAACTTTTAAATTCCTTCCAGATGCCTGCTTAGCATAAAAGATCTCTTCTCGAGTCCTGGGGATGAGTGGGATTCTTAGATTCTCCTTTAATCAAATCAGTTGAAGCTGAAAAGAAGGCCAAGCTTACACTCAGCATTCCATGAGCATCCTGCCTCTAAGCATCCATGATGATTTCTCCTCTTTTATTGGATGAGACGAGTTGCTTGATTTTAAGGGCTCTTAATCAACAGAAACCAAGTGAAGCTTGCAAAAATAGAAAGTTCTCAGGGCTGCTCAGAAGGTAAGGGTCCTAGACTTTTAAACTGTCTGCAGATATTATCATCTGTGATTATGACAGAAAATGGAAGAGGATCACTGTGGCATGTGATATTCCTGAGGTCACATTAAAAAAAAGCCAAGATGGACTACAATCCTGATCTATAGCTTCCATTGCAATGAATATTTTATGAGAACATAATATATCAGAAGGTAACTCTCTCTCTCTCCTTAGTTATTTACTTTTCTTTAATTTTTGAGGCTCTCATGTTCAGCCTGAATTTACACTTAAAATGTAGTTGAGGATGATTTTGAAATTCTTACTCTCCTCCTTCCACCAGAGCTCTGATCTACTGCACATACTTTGCTTTATAGCAGTGCTGGGGATTGAACCCAGGGCTGCATCCATGCTAGGAAAATATTCTACACCTAACCTGTAATCCTATTCCCCTTGGTGTTTCTTTTAAATATTTTATTTTTATTATTTTTATTTTATATGTAGGAATGTATTACCTGCATGTATGTAAGTGTACCCATGTTGTACAATCCCCATGGAGGCCAGAAGAGAGTGTTGGATCTCCTGGAACTGGAGTTAGGATGGTTGAAAGCCCCCAAGTTGTTGCTGCCAATCGAACCCAGGTCCTCGAGTGCAAGAGCAGTCAGTGTTTTCAACTGTTGGACTATCTCTCCAGTCCCTCCCCTCTTGTTTTCTTTAATAAATATTTAAAACTATTAAAAACAGTACTAGGAGAGTACCTAATGTTATTATTCTGCTAAATGGACACAATATTAAGTCATCTCCTACTGACTTATCATTATACATGTAGATTAATTCACCTATCAACTCTCACCAGAGAGTAGATGGAGAGTAATACAAAGACTCATAACATGCTGAAAAGAAGAGACTAGGGAATTCTTGGTCCTAGACAGTCACACATATCACACCTCCTCCCCTCAAAGCTCAGGGATCATTACAGAAGAGGAGCTGAAAAGATTGTAAGAGCCAGGTGTGGTGGATGAACACAAGGAAACTGTGCTTCCAGACACCACAGGGCAGTTGCACACATGAACCCACAATGCTTGTGACAGCATGCACAGGACCTGTGCAAACCCAAACTGGACAAAAACTCAGCCTGGAAGAAGGAGTTGAGCAAGAAATGTAGCCTTAGCTGAGGAACTTTTGATAACTGACAGCTGCTACGATACAGAGTCCATTTTCTTTAATACTTGGTAAGTTGGCCAGGCTCCAGGAATGAAGCCATATCCAAGAGCATTTGGGGAACATGTATTAAACTCTATAGGCTTTAAAAATAATAGAGGCTGGTTGTGGTGGTGCATGCCTTTAATTCCAGCACCTAGGAAGCAGAGGGAGGTAGATCTCTATGAAACTGAGGCCCACCTGGTGCCTGGCCAACCTGGAGCTACAGGGATGACCTGTATCAAGGGATGAGCTGAGAAGGGATTTAGGATGGGTTCTGAGGGAGGGAGTTCTGAATAATACCAAAACGCACTGTATGGGATTCTGAAAGCATCAATGAAAATATTATTATTGAACTGAATAAATAAAATAGTACCAGATGTGTGTCAAGCAATATCTAATTCAGTATTGCTGGTATTTCAAAGCTAAGAATGATCCCTGTGCTTCACCTGTTCTCATATCTCATTGATACTCAATAGGCAGACACATAGAAAATTAGCAAATCTCATTTTTAATGGGAAGAATCAAATATCTATTCTTAGAAACTATTACTAATAGTATTATAGTTGAGATAATAAAGCACAATTAAAATTGCATTTAAAAATATTTTCTTCTTGGGGCTGGAGAGATGGTTCAGTGGTTAAGAGCACCGACTGCTCTTGCAGAGGATCCGGGTTCGATTCTCAGCACCCACATGGCGGCTAAGAGCTGTCTTTAACTCCAGTTCCAGGGGAATCCGACACCCTCTTCTGACTTCCATGGCATTGCATGACACAGGTGTCCCAACCTACATGCAGACAGTACACTCATACACATAAAATAAAATAAATTAAAAAATTAAAGAAAATATTTTCTTCCATCTAAGTACTAACCAGGCCCGACCCTTCTTAGCTTCCGAGATCAGACAAGATTGGGCACGTTCAGGGTGGTAAGGAACTGACTGAAACAGTAAAGTTCCCCCAAGGGCAATAATCTTCTGCTTTGAAAAAACTTTGAAAAGACTCAGAAAAAGATACAGGGAAGGAATAGCAGGGTGCATGAACTCAGGTGGGGTTGGGGCCATGGAAGGGGAGATGAGTCTAGATTGGATGGAAAAACGATGTGTGAATCACACAAAACTTCAATAAAAATGTTAAAAAATTTTCTCCAGGGCTAGAGAGAAGCTCAATGGTTAAGAGCACTGTCTGCTCTTGCAGAAGACCTATGTTTGGTTCCTAGCACCCACACGGTAGCTAACAACCATCCATAACTCCAGTTCTAGGGAATCTGACATCCTCTTCTGACCTCCATAGATGTTGCATGACACCAGTGCACTTACATACATGTAGGCAACACTCATACACATAAAATAAAGTCAAATATAAAAGTAGTTTCTCCAGCAAATCAGTAAGTATTATATGATCAAGTCCCATGAAAGTTGGATCAACTAGTTAACTAGTTGGAGAGGAGGGGCACCCACCTCTCATTCCACATGGAGGGACTTTGGCTAGAGTTCTTCCAGATGCTGGATTTCTTTGGTTGTCTCTGTGTTCCTTGCTCTTCCCTGAGCAGGGAAACAGTGGTTTAATTGGGTGTGCTGCTTTTGGGGAAAGTTGCTGATCTACTTGCTTAGCCTCAGGTCTTCAATGTGAGCAGGAGAGCAGTACTGTCAGCAGGAAATGTGTCAGATATAAATGCATATTTTTCAGGCTCTACTTTCAGCTTACTGACTAGGACACGCATAGCCACCTGAGTGTTAATAATCCCACTAGATGTTCTGATGCCCACTGGAGCTGGAGAAGTACTGGTTAGCTAGTCCCTCCACACACCCTCCAAACCTATCTGTGCTGTGCTTTGATCTGCTATGTGATTTTTAATTTTTATTTAAATTTATTTATTTACTTATTTATTATTTTTTTATGTGTATGAGTGTACTGTCTGCATGTAGGTTGGTGCACCTGTGTTGTGCAATGGCGCGGAGATCAGAAGAGGGTGTCAGATTCCCCCGGAACTGGCGTTAAAGATGGCTCTTAGCCGCCATGTGAGTGCTGGGGATCGAACCCAGGTCCTCTGCAAGAGCAGTCGGTGCTCTTAACCGCTGAGCCATCTCTCCAGCTCCTGCTATGTGATTTTAAAAAGGCTCTGCCTAGCATAGAATTTGGGAGGGATACTGGGCAACAGCATGCTAACTTCAGGTGCAGTGATGTAAAGCCCTTGGTTTTACATACCTAACCCATTTTCTCCAATTAAGATTTTATCAGATGAAGCTGACATTTTAATTCTTTTATTTAAGTATAACTCTGATTTTTGTTTGTTTAGATTGCTCTGAATTTGAGTGTGGGAGGAGAAGGTGTATAATTTATTAGGCCCCTTAAAACCACAAAGAAGTTATATATTTTTCTTTATGAACATTTGTTTGAAGCTGGACAGAGCATTCACATTAGAGTTGGTATCAACTGAAGACGACAGAAGGCAAAGCACTTAACCAAGTCATTCAGAAAGTTAGCTGGAGGTACTAGGCTCCTAGCCTTGGTCTCAGACTTCAGCATCCCAGCAACATGTCCACGATACATCTTCACCAGATCCAGCTTTACACAGAGGAAATGCTCATTTCAGGCAATGAGTCTCATCAACAGTGAGGATTTCCTAATTTGTATTTCGGCCTGGGAATCATAAATGTCTCTTTCTGTATCTCATTTCCATGGCCCCCTAGTGAATATGGCATCTCTCAATGTCACATCCTTGCATTCCTGCCCCTGCTTCTTGCGTCCAAGTTCCTTGACAGGAATTGAAAATGAACTACAGCTGTTCAGCTCCTCTGTGGTGAGGACCAAATTCTTAATCCTCTGCTGAGCTCATCCAGGGAAAATGTGTAGTGTGATGAGGAAGTATTTTTGACTACGATGCCGAGTTCACCCTCGTTTCCTTTGAGTCACTTTTGTTTCCAGTCTCTAGCCTAATTATTTCTCCAAACTGAGTTATTTGATCACCTGCCAGGGACATTTCCTATAAGTTAACAAATCTGGCTTTCAGAATTGTACTTTTACCAGTGAAATTTTCATACACACTCTGGTTTTTGCATTCCCTTATCCCTCTTCTGGGCTGTCAAATCATGTGCATTTTGTACTTTTCAAGATTCTACAGAGGGTTCTGGTTTTGATGTTAGAGATTAACCAATTTGATTCTTGCTTAGTTTGACAGTGACAGCTAATATTTTTTTTTTTTTTTTTTTTTTTTGAGACAGGGTCTCCCTGTAGCCCCGCTGTCCTGGAACTCACTCTGTAGACCAGGCTGGCCTTGAACTCACAAAGATCCGCCTGCCTCTGCCTCCCAAGTGCTAGGATTAAAGGCGTGCGCCACCACGCCCGGCGACAGCTAATCTTTATTGAGCACATGACAGGTAATGTGGTAGAGCACTGTGTACGTGTTGGCATGACCAACCTTCACTGTTATCTGTAAATTAGGCAATGTTTCAGTTTTCACTGTTTGTATGGGAGACTGAGCCATGGCGGGGTTTCATAGCATTTCTTGATCACTTTAATAAGTAATAAAACATTTGATCTCTGCTTATCTGGCTCTATGCCTTGGTGCCCACACATAAGGTTCTGGAAAGTATCTTTATTCTCCACTTCTTAATGTGCCATTTATTTTCTGTGTTCAGTGTCTACTAGATAGACAGGATTTTAAGCCCAGGTCTGGGTCTGTAACACTAGTGAATTGTGTGTTGACCTTCTGTGTGTCCCAGCTAGTGGGGAAGAGAGGGCTTGCTAGGCTAGGGGACAGTTTAACTGATGGCCCTCGCAGAAGTCAAACAAGAAACACGCTTAGTTCAAGTGCCAAGGTGAAGAATGGGAGGTAGGTGATTCTTGATAAACTTTTTACTGTATGACAAACATCTATCCTTATGGAGACTCTTGGGTCTAAAAATACTCAACAATATAGAGTTTATGTAAGAACATGAAGATCTATGGCTTGCCTGGAATTCTATATAAGGGGTTAAGGTAGGGGAAGGCTTAAAAATGCTACAAATTCAAAGCAAATGGATTAGCTGGTGTATACCTGTTGTACCCAGGATTCAAGCAAGGTAGGGATAACCATCTACTTATAGAAAATGATTGTGGTTTGCTTCATTAGTATGGACATGGAAGGGATCTCATGTTAATGCTTTGATATACAAAGTAGGCTTGAAGATGGTTGTTAGTGACTTACCTGTCTCCTTTTTAAAGCAATATTTTATTTATATTTTATTTTACATGTATGTAAGCATACTGGTATTGTGCAATACCTGTGTAGATCAGAAGAGGGGATTGGATCCCGTGGAATTGGAGTTATGGATGGTTGTTAGCCACCATGTAGGTGCTGGGAAACAAACCTGGGTCCTCTCTAAGAGCAGCCAGTACTCCTAACTGCTGAGCTATGTCTCCAGCCCCTTGTCCTGCCTCTTAAAGGGTTAGTAGGAACTAAATAATAAAGTAAGATGACGAAAGTCAATGCTCCACAAATAACCAACCTATTTCCTGGTACCATTTAGGATGTGTTTGGTTATCACTGACAGAAAATCTGACTAATGATGGTAAATACCAAGGCTGCTATCTCCATTTACCAAGAAGTCTGGCCTCAACACTGTCAAAAGGTGCACCTCTGTGTTTCCCTGTAATCATCTCATAGTGGCAGTCATGGTTTTGCAACTTTCATTCCATCGCATGAAGAAGAAAGTGGTGGGTGGCATTATAATCTATGTTCAATCTTCTTGTCAGAAAAGCAGATGTTTCCCTACAGAATACCTAGTAAATATTCACTTGTGTTTATACTCAGAGTCAGATTACATGTGGTGGGAATGTAAACTTGTACAGCCACTATGGAAAGCAGTGTGGAGAACCCTTAGAAGACTCAAAACGAGCCTTCCATTTGACCCAGTCATACCACTCCTGGGTATATACCCACAAGACACATCCTACTGCAAAGATACATGCACAGCTATGCTTATTGCAGCTCTGTTCACAATAGCAAAAAGCTGGAACCAGCCCAGGTGCCCCTCAACTGACGAGTGGATAGAGAAAATGTGGTACATGTATACAATGGAGTTCTATGCAGCAGTAAAGAGGGACA
>VZQC01000005.1:4474491-4497464 GCA_009823505.1 Rhizomys pruinosus | reverse complement strand
TTCTAAGAAATCCTTGTTGTCTGTCAGTACTGGCTCAGTACATACCAACTGTGACAATGGTTGCTGACAGATGCAGGGCATTATTTATTCAGAAGCCAATGGAATAAGGGCTAGAGACACGGACAATAACCAGAGTCCACACTTGTCTGTAGGAATAAGCATGCACAGGTGTGGATTTAGCACACAAAGAGCTAGTGTGACCTCAATATTTAGAGCTTTGGGTAAAGGCCATTTTGGATTTTTTTGTGCCCTTTAGGCATTTCAAGCTCCATTTCCCTCCCACCTGCCAGCCATGTCTGTGCACCTCACATACAAATTTTCAAATAAACTATTCTTTTTTTTTTTTTGGTCTTTTCAAGACAGAGTCTCCCTGTAGCCTCAGCTGTCCTGGAACTCACTCTGTAGACCAGGCTGGCCTTGAACTCACAAAGATCCACCTGCCTCTACCTCTGCCTCCCAAGTGCTAGGATTAAAGGCATTTGCTACCACACCTGGCTTAAATAAATTATTCTTAAAATACAACCCTTTTCCTTTTTTTTTTTTGAAGTTTTACACATTTCATACATCTTAATCATATTTATACTGCCTCTCTTTTTTTTTTAATTTCATTTATTTTTGTATGTATATGAATGTACTGTCTGTATGTAGGTCTGTGCACCCATGTCGTGCAATGCTGCAGAGGTCAGAAGAGGGTCTCGGATTCCCCTGGAACTGGAGTTCTCCTGGAACTGGAGTTACAGACGGTTCTTAGCTGCCATGTGGGTGCTGGGGATTGAACCCGGGTTCTCTGCAAGAGCAGTCGGTGCTCTTAACTGCTAGGCTATCTCTCCAGCCCCTTATACTGCCTCTCTTATCTGCACTCCTCCTCTGACAGATTTCGTGCATTCTGTCATATGTTAAGGTTTCATCAAGATAAATTTGTGTCCCCAGATGAGCCTCTGAGTGAGTCCATCCACTGGACTCATGTCAACCTGTCCAGCATCACTCCTTTAAAGAAGACCAACTCTCTGTCACTTAATAGTGAGCAGTTGCCAATTGTTCCCTAGAGCAATTGGGTTTCTCAACAATTTATCCGCTCCCATGCTGCGTTTTGTCTGGTTGAGTTCGCATGGGTCTTGTACATGCTTTCACCATTGCTGTAAGTTCATATGAACAAGTTCTCAGAAGCCCGGAAAATTCTATTTCCTTGTGGTCATCCACCACCTCAGGCTCTTACAGTCTTCAGTCTCCTCTTCCACAATGGTCCCTGAGCACTGGGTGGTTGAGGTTTAATATAGGAATTCTATCCAGGACACATGCTCTGCAGTCTTATCCTCTACAGGCTTACTGTGCTGATCACCATATGTTGCACCATAGAGCTTTGCTGGTGACAGTTGAGAGGTGGTGAGAGTTGAGAGATGTGTAGGTAGTTTCTCTGCTCCTTGTTCTCCTATTTCCCCTGAGCCTTAGATACAGACTTTGCATTGTATATGGTGGGGCTGGGCATTTCACAGACACTAACACTCTGTATTTAATCAGTGTAGAACTCTATAATAGTCTCCATGTGTGACAAAGAGAAGGTTCTTTGATGAGTGGTGAGAAGTATACTTGTCTGTAAATACAAGACTAGACACAGCATATAATAAGAAATTATGTTTGTCTAGGGACAGATGTAGGGTTTTCTCCAGGACCTTTGTCCTCTCCAGCCATGTATATTTGGCTATTCTTCTAGTTTGCTTTCAATTGCTGTGACAAAACATTCGGACCAATACCAACTTGAGAAGAGGGTTTCTTTAGCTTACTCCTCCTGGCCACAGTTCATCACTTAGGGAGCCCATGGTAGGGTCTCAAGGAAGGAACCTTGAAGCAGAAGCTGAGGCACAGGCCATGGAGAAACACTGCTTCATGGCTTGCTCCCCAGGCCCATGCTCAGCCTGCTTTCTTATACAATACACGACAACCTGCCTAGGGTGGCACTGCCCACAGTGGGCTGGTTCCTCCCACATCACTCAACAACCAATTAAACACCCCACAGACATGGCTGCAGGCCAGTCAGATGTAGACAGTTCCTTAGTTTAGGCTCTCTCAACCTGTGCGTGTCAAGTTGACACTAAAGCCATCCAGCACAGCCATGTTTACAGTAGCACACAAGAGTTCCTTTCCTTGGTGTGGGCTTTAAGTCCAATTAGATAGCTGTTGATTTTCCCCTCGATAAAACTTCCACTACTACAACAACAGAGATAGATCAGATCGCTGTGCCAGTCATTGTTGTGGTTTTCAGGCTTTAAAGCTGGAATTGACTGATTTTGTCCCTTGCTGGCTTAGATAGTATCCTCTGAATCTATGAGGGCTAGTCTTCAGGGAGGAAGCTTCCAGGTCAGTTTCAGCTTGACTGCTCCAAGTCTATATCCAAATTATGTCCTAACCTCGGCAACAGGGTCTTACTTTCACATTCTGGGGGCAATCAAGGGCTGTGTCAATTGTCTACACTATTTCTGGAATCTCTTGAACTACCATGAGCAGCAAGTGGAAGGGGCGTTGCTTCTGTCTGGCACTGTTGTTTCTTGTTATATAGCCTTCAGCTATGCACAAGCAAGCACACACACACACACACACACAATCATATGAGTTTATGTGTAATTTTTAGTGGTCTTTTGAAGTAATGCATTTCCCTCTGTTTTTCACAATGCCTAAGCATTATTTATCTCTCTTCTCTCTCTCCCTATATAGTGTTCTCTTCTCCATCCTCAGTTAAGGTACCCATAAAACCCATGTCCTATCATCTCCCTCTCTTAGGCTGCTTCTTCCCCTTACTGCCATGGTTCCTTGTTTGACCCTCTCTCCTCCCCTCCCTGTTAAATATCCTCTTTCTCCCCATTTGCCCCTTCGTGTCACCTGACTTCTACTGTTCCCCTTGCTCTGAATCCTTCTTCCCCTTTAATCCCATGGATCCTTTCCAGTTTTCTGACTCCTGCAGTTACATCAGAATATACACTCACATATATGGGTTTGGAGCTAAGATCCACAAATGAGAGACAACATATGTCTCTTGTTTTTTTTTTTTTTTTTTTTTGAGTCTGTGATATATTTAGTTTAACAGTTCCTAATTCCATTTATTTACCTGCCAATTTTATGACTTCAGTTTTCTTTACTGCTGAATAGAATTCCATTTTATACATGTACCATATTTTCATTATCCATTCATCAGTTGAGGTATAGATTGTTTCCATTTATTAGCTATTATGAAAAAAAGCGGTAGTAAACATGGTTGCACAGGTAACTCTGCAGTAGGATGAGTTTGGGCATGTGGCAAGGTGCCATGGAGTGATGTACTCAGATCATATTCTAGAATTATTTTTAGTTTTAAAAAGAATTCTCCACACTGCTTTACATAGTTGTTTTTCCTGTTTGCAATCTCATCAGCAGTGAACGAGGGTTTCCTTTTCCTGCATTCATGTCAGCATTCGGTACAATTTGTTCTCTTGATCTTAGCTATTCTGGCTGGGGCAAGATGAAATCTTTAAGTGGTTTTGATTTTTATTTCCCTATTACTAAAGTTTTTTTTTTATTTTTGGTCTTTTTGATACAGGGTCTCCCTATAGCCCCAGAGGGCTTGAAAGGATGGAAAAAAATATTCCAAGCAAATAGAACCAAAAGGCAAGCAAGAGTTGCCATTCCAATATCAGACAAAACAGACCCCAAAGTAAAACTAATCAGAAGAGATAAACAGGGCCATTACATCCTTATCAAAGGAACGGTTAACCATGAAGATTTCACAATCATAAATATATATGCACCAAACTCTGGTGCACCCAACTTTATAAGCACAATCCTTCAAGACCTTAAGGCACAGATTAATCCCAACAGACTAATAGTGGGGGAATTCAATACTCCACTGAACCCTTTGGATAGGTCAACTGGACAAAGAATAAACAGAGAGACATCTGAACTGAACAATACAATACACCAACTGTACCTCACAGACATCTACCAAATATTCCATCCAAACACCAGACAATACACTTTCTACTCAGCATCACACACACGGAAGCTTCTCCAAAATCGACCACATACTGGGATGCAGAATAAAAGTCAACAAGGGGCTGGAGAGATGGTCTAGCTGTTAAGAGTGCTGACTGCTCTTGCAGAGTACCTGGGTTTGATCCCCAACACCCACATGGTGACTAAGAACCATCTTTGACTCCAGTTCCAGGGGAATCTGACACCCTTTTCTGACCTCCTCCTTGGCATTGCATGACACGGGTGCACAGATCTACATGCAGACAGTACATTCATACACATAAAAAATAAATAAAATTTAAAAAAAGAAAAGGATTGTGTCTTAAAAAATAAAAGTCAACAAACACAAAAGGAATGAAATAATTTCATGCATTCTATCAGACCACAGTACAGTAAAGCTCAATATCAACGTCAGGATTAGTCCTGCCACCTATAAAAACACATGGAGACTTGGGGGCTGGAGAGATGGCCTAGCAGTTAAGAGTGCCGACCGCTCTTACAGAGGACCCGGGTTTGATCCCCAGCACCCACATGGTGGCCGAGAGCCATCTGAAACTCCAATTCCAGGAGAATTCCAGTCCCAGGGGAGTCCGAGACCCTCTTCTGACCTCCGCAGCATTGCACGACACGGGTGCACAAACCTGCATGCAGACAGTACATTGATACACATACAGAAATAAATAAAAAATTAAAAAAATTTTAAATAAAAAAAAAAACATGAAGACTAAACAACACACTCCTGAATAATGAATGGGTCAAGGAAGAAATTAAGGAAGAAATAAAAGCATTCATGGAACTAAATGAAAATGACAGTACATGACAACAAAACCTTTGGGATACTTTAAAAGCAGTCCTAAGAGTGAAATTTATAACCCTGGGTACCTACATTAAAAAAACAGAAAGAACTATCTACAAGAATATATGGAGACTAAACAACACACTCCTGAATAATGAGCCCAGTTAACCAAAAGAAAGAAGGAACAACTCCAAATCAATACAATCTGTGATGAAAGGGGAAACATCACAACAGACAATGAAAAGATCCAGAAAATCATATGGGAACACTTCAAAAACCTTTACTCTAAAGTTTGAAAACCTGGAAGAAATGGATGAATATATAAAATCCTAGGAATCACCAAAGCTTAATCAAGAAGAAATTGACAGCTTAAACAGACCCATAATATATGAAGAAATTGAAGATGTAATAAGAAACCTCCCAACTAAAAAAAGCCCAGGCCCAGATGGTTTCACAGCAGAATTCTATAAAACATTTCAAAAAGACTTACAACCTTTATTACTCAAATTGTTTAGAAGGATACAAAGAGAGGGAGCTCTCCCAAATTCCTTCTATGAAACCAGCATCACTCTATTACCAAAACCAGGCAAAGATACAACCAAAAAGGAGAACTACAGATCCATTTCATTAATGAACACAGATGCCAAAATATTAAACAGGATACTGGCAAATCACATACAGACCCACATCAAGAAGATCATCCATCATGACCAAGTTGGATTCATACCAGAGATGCAGGGATGGTTCAACATATGAAAATCAATAAATATCATTAAGCATATAAATGGACTGGAAGACAAAAACCACACCATCATCTCAATTGACTCAGAAAAAGCCTTTGACCAAATCCAGCATCCCTTCATGCTTAAAGTCCTAGAGGGAATTGGATTGGAGGGATCATTCCTCAATGTCATCAAAACCATATACAGGAAACCCACAGCCAATATCATCCTAAATGGGGAAATGGCAGAAGCATTACCTTTAGAGGTAGGAACTCGGTAAGGCTGCCCCCTGTCACCACTCCTCTTCAATATAGTGCTTGAAACACTTGCTAAGGCAATAAAGCAAGAAAAGGATATTAAAGGAGTACTAAGTGGAAAAGAGGAAGTCAAGCTACCCTTTTTTGCTGACAGTATGATTGTCTACTTAAGGAATGATAAAAACCACCAGAAAACTCCTAGAAATGATTAAGAGCTTCAGTAAAGTGGCAGGATACAAAGTTAACCTAGAAAAATCAGTAGCCATTCTTTACACCAACAACAAACAACTGAAGAAGGAATTCAAGGAGACCTTCCCACTCACAATAGCCTCAAAAACAATAAAATACCTAGGAACAAACCTAGCCAAAGACACCAAAGATCTCTACAACAAAAATTTTAAACCCTTGAAAAAGGAAATTGAAGAAGACATTAGAAGATGGAAAAACCTCCCATGCTCATGGATTGGGAAAATTAATACAGTGAAAATGTCCATTCTACCCAAACTCTTGTATAGATTCAATGCAATCCCAATTAAAATCTCCAAGAGTTTCTTCACAGGCTTGAATAAAAAGTCCTTAATTTCATTTGGAAACACAAATGAATAGCCAAAGCAACCCTGAGTAAAAAGAGCAATACAGAGGGGAATCTCTATACCAGACTTCAAACTATACTACAGGGCTATAGTCATAAAAACAGCTTGGTACTGG
Organism: Rhizomys pruinosus; assembly: GCA_009823505.1. Lineage (NCBI taxonomy): Eukaryota > Metazoa > Chordata > Mammalia > Rodentia > Spalacidae > Rhizomys > Rhizomys pruinosus. The sequence goes on along the minus strand of VZQC01000005.1, from coordinate 4,490,982 downwards.
CACAAAAAGAGACCAGTTGACCAATGGAACAAAACTGAAGATCCAAACTTGAGCACATACAATTTCAGCCATCTCATATTTGACAAGACACAATGTAGGAAAGACAGCATCTTTAGCAAGTGGTGTTGGCAAAATTGGATCACCACTTGTAGAAGAATGAAATTAAACCCCTACCTCTCGCCCTGTACAAAAGTCAGCTCCAGATGGATTAAAGACCTCAATGTGAAACCCTAAACTCTGAAGGCGATAGAAGAAAAAGTTGGCAGCAGACTACAAGACATAGGCGTGGGAAAAGTCTTCCTAAATCAGACAGCAGCTGCGCAAGAAGTAAGGCTGACAATTGACAAATGGGATCTCATTAAACTCAAAAGCTTCTGTACATCAAAAGAAACAATTAAGGAAGTGAAGAGAAAACCCACAGAGTGGGAGGAAACCTTCACTGCAGATACATCTGACAAAGCATTGATTTCCAGAATATATAAACTACTCAAAAAAACATGGTGACCTAAGATCGCTTTAGCTCCAGTTCCAGGGGAATCCACCCTTTCTTTCTCCCCTCTGCAGCATTGCACGGAAGATGCACAACCTACATGCAGACAGTAAAACTCATACACATTAAATAAATAAAATAAATAAAAAGAAAAATCGTAAAAATAAATAGACACAAACTTCTAAATTCAATGGAACACCAAATTAAACCAAGAAGAGAGCAAACAATTAAAGCGGATATTCCATAAACATATAAGAAATCAAGAGTAATACAAAGCCTCCCAACGTAAAGTCCAGCAGTCAGATGGATCAAAGCAACTGATCATGGTGCATTGATATTTTCAATGTGTATTTGTTTGTGGTGTTTGTGAGTATCTTGTTTGAGAATTTTTGCATCTGTGTTATGAAGAGATACGGGCCTTAGAGAATTCTTTTTCTTGTTCTGTCTTTACCTTGTTTTGAATATATTGGAAGTAATACTGGTGTCCTGGAGGAGTTTTAGAGCTCAACTATCTTTTTCCTATTTTTGGACATATTTAAGTATTATTGGTCTTATAGGTCTTCTTTGATATCTGGTATAATTCTGTTGTGAATCCATCTGGGGCTGGGCTTTTAGTTGGGAGGCAATTATTACTCATCTGATTTTCTTGTTTGTGATGAAGTCTGTTTAAATCTCTTGCTCTCTTTTCATTTAACATTGGTGGTTCTGCTGATTTAGAAGTTGTCCCATTTCTTTTTAAGATTTATTCTAATTTCAGTAGAGGTTTTTAAAACTAATAAGTCTCTGGCTTATAATTTGCAATTATGATCTTTCATTATTAGTGATAAACTATTGATTTGGAATTTTGCTTGTCTTTCTTTTGGTTAGCTGGCTAACTAGTTGTCTACCTTATTGTTTATCCTTTCAACGAACGCGAGCTCTTAGGTCTCATTGACTTACTTTTCTATTTCTCTTTGACTTCTATTTGTTTCATTTCTGTCTAGATTTTTTTAATTCTTTGAATCTGTTGGTTTTTGCCATTTTGCTTTTTTTCTTGCTTTTTTCAAATTCTTGTGGTTATACACTTAACTTGTTTATTTTCTTTCATTCTGATTTTTCAATGTCAGCACTACAGAGCTATAAATACCTCTTGTTAACGTTCTTGTGTCCTGGGGGTCTCTCCCATTTCGGGGTAGTACTCCTTCGGGTAGTACACCTTCTGTAAGTGTATATCTCAATTGAAGTACACTTCTGACTGGTGGCTTTTTGATGGGGAGCATATTACACTAGTAGTACAATTTGCATATCTCCTTTGTGGTTATTTTGCATATGTGGTCTGGGCAATAGAGGATTTCTTTCGTTGAAAAAAAAAAAAAAAAAAAAAAAAAAAGGCACAAGTGAACGATCTAATACTGCAGCTAAAAACACTTGAGTGACAACAACAAATGAACCCTAAACCCAACAGACAGGAAATAAAAATTATACCAGAAATCAATGAAATAGAAACAAAGAAAACAATACAAAGAATCAATGAAATTCACTATGTAGACCAGGCTGCCTGCCTCTGCCTCCCATATCCTGGGAATAAAAGCCTGTACCACCATTTTTGGCACTTTTTAATATGTTTCTTACTCATTATGATTTCTTCTTTTCAGAGCTCTCTGTTCAAATCCATTGCCTATTTCTTTTTTTTTAATTTTCTTTAAATTTTATTTATTTACTTATGTGTATGAATGTACTGTCTGCATGTATGTCTGTGCACCCATGTCGTGCAATGCTGCGGAGGTCAGAAGAGGGTGTCAGATTCCCCTGGAACTGGAGTTCTCCTGGAATTGGAGTTACAGACGGTTCTCAGCTGCCATGTGGGTGCTGGGATTGAACCCGGGTCCTCTGCAAGAGCAGTTGGTGCTTTTAACCACTAGGCCATCTCTCTAGCCCCCGCCTATTTCTTTAAAAAAAATTTTTTTCCACAACTTATTTCTAATTGGATCATTTGCTTTCTTGATTCTTTGGTTTTTGAGTTCCGTGCATATTCTGGATGTTAATCCCCTCTCAGCTGTTTAGCTAGTGATTTTTTTTTTCCCACTCTGGGGCCTTTTCTCTTGTTTCCTTTGAGGTACAGAAACTTTTTACTTTAATGAGGTCCCACTTGTCAATTGTTGACCTTAGTTCCTGAGCAACAAACATATGTCCTTTGATTTAGAAAGTCCTTTCATGCATGTATGTCTTATAGAGTACTACCTACATTTTCTTCTAAAAGTTTCAGCATTTCAGGTTTCATATTGAGGACTTTGATCCATTTGGAGGTGACTTTTGTATAGGGGGATAGATAAGAAGCTAGTTTCATTTTTCTAAATGTGGAGATCCAGTTTTGAGTACCATGTGTTGAAGATGCTGTCTTTACTCCCGTGTGTGTTCTTGGCACCTTTGATACATATCAGGTGGCTGAAATTGTGGACACACAGGTCTTCTATTTTCTTCCATTGGTCTACAAGTCTGTTTTTGTGCCAATACCATGCTGTTTTTCTGTAATACACTTTGGAATCCAGTATGATAACTAGCCCATTATTGCTCTTTGTGCTCAGGATTGCCGTGGCTATTTGGGATCTCTTGGGTTTCCATATAAATTTTAGGATCTTTCCATCTCCTTGTGGATTTCTTAATCTCTTTCTTCAAGGATTTAAAATTTTCAGCTGGGAGTGGGAGTGTATGCCTTTAACCCCAGCACTCAGGAGGCAGGGGAAGACAGGTCTCTGTGAGTTCAAGGCCAGCCTGGTATACATAGCAAGTTCCAGGGCAGGTGGGGCTACAGGGAGACCCAATCTCAAAAAAGACCAACCCCCCAATTTTAAAAATTCATTTTAGAGATATTTAATGGTCTATGGCAAATCTTCTCCATATATATATATATATATATGAGTATATATATATATATATATGGAGAATTAATACATATACATATATATATGTATTAATTTTTGAGGCCATTACAAATTATATGTTTGCATGAAATCTTTCTATGATTGCTTGTTACTGGTGTATAGAAAAAGGCTACTGGTTTTTAAAATCAATCTTGTAACCTGTCACTTTGCTGAAAGTGTTGATCAGTTCCAGCAGTTTTCTAGTGGAATTTTTGGGATATCTTATGTATAACATCATACAATCTGCAGACAGTGATAATTCGACTGCTTTCTTTCCAAATGGTACCCATTTAATTTCCTCCTCTTGTCTTACAGCTCTATCAAGAGTTTCTTTTTTTTCTTTATTTCTGTATGTGTATGAATGTACTGTCTGCATGCAAGTTTGTGCACCCATGTCGTGCAATGCCGCGGAGGTCAGAAGAGGGCCTCGGATTCCCCTGGAACTGGAGTTCTCCTGGAATTGGAGTTTCAGACGGTTCTCTGCCGCCATGTGGGTGCTGGGGATCGAACCTGGGTCCTCTGCAAGAGCGGTCGGCACTCTTAACCGCTAGGCCATCTCTCCAGCCTTCTAGCAAGAGTTTCAAGCACTATATTGAAAAGGAGTGGATATAATGGACAGCCTTATCTACTTCCTGATTTTAATGGGAATGCTTCCAGATTTTCTCCATTTTGAATGATGCTGGATTTTTGTCAAAGGTCTTTTCTGCATCATATGGGTTGATTGTGTGATTTTTGTCTTTAATTTAATTCATAAGATTTATTACATTTATTGACTTACATATGTTGGACCGTACCCGTATGTAGAACGTTATTAGGGAATACTTTAAAAACCTCTACTCTACTAAAATAGAAAATCTAAAAGAAGGGGCTGGAGAGATGGCTCAGTGGTTAAGAGCACTGACTGCTTTTGCAGAAGACCCGGGTTCGATTCCCAGCACCCACATGGTGACTAAGGATCGTCTTTAGCTCCAGTTCCAGGGGAATCCTACGCCTTCTTCTCACCTCTGCAGCATTGCACGACACGACTGCACCAACCTACATGCAGACAGTAAACTCATACACATATAAATAAATAAATAAATAAAAAGAAAATCTAAAATAAATAGACAAACTTCTAAATTCAATGGAACCACCAAAGTTAAACCAAGAAGAGAGCAACAATTAAACGGATCCAAAACATATAAGAAAATCAAGAGTAATACAAAGCCTCCCAACTAAAAGTCCAGAGTCAGATGGATCAAAGCCAACTTGATCATGGTGCATGATATTTTCAATGTGTATTTGTTTGTGGGTTGTGAGTATCTTGTTGAGAATTTTTGCATCTGTGTTTATGAAGGATACGGGCCTAGAGAATTCTTTTCTTGTTCTGTCTTTACCTTGTTTTGATATTGGAGTAATACTGGTGTCCTGGAAGGAGTTTTAGAGCTCACTATCTGTTTCTATTTTTGAATAGTTTAAGTATTATTGCTTATAGATCTTCTTTGAAGGTCTGGTAAAATTCTGATGTGAATCCATCTGGGGCTGGGCTTTTAGTTGGGAGGCATGTATTACTCTTGATTTTCTTGTTTGTGATGAATCTGTTTAAATTCTTGCTCTCTTTTCATTTAACTTTGGTGGTTCTGCTGAATTTAGAAGTTTGTCCATTTCTTTTAGATTTTTTATTTTAGTAGAGGTTTTTAAAATAGTTCCTTATAATTTTTAAGATCTTTTTGATTTCTATTGTGATGTCTAATCTTGTTGATTTGGATTTATGCTGTCTTTCTTTTGGTTAGCTGGGCTAAGGGTCTATCTATCTTGTCTATCCTTTCAATGAACCAGCTCTTAGGTTCATTGCTTCTTTCTATTTTCTTTGATTCTATTTTGTTCATTTCTGTTCTGATTTTTATTATTTCTTTGAATCTGTTTGGTTTGCATTTTGCTTTGTTCTTGCTTTTTCAAATTCTTGTGTTATACCATTAAGTTGTTTATTTTTATTCATTCTGATTTTTCAATGTAGGCACTAAGAGCTATAAATTTACCTCTTTTAAGTTCTGTGTCCTGGGGTTCTTCGGGGTAGTTCTCATGGTAGTACACTTCTGTAAGTGTACTTCTCATTGAAGTACACTTCTGACTGGTGGCTTTTGATGGGGACATATTACACTAGTTTTTCATATTCTTTGTGTTTTTGCATTGTGGTCTGGGCATAAGGATTTCTTTCGTTGAAGAGCAATACAGGGAGGATCACCATGCCAGGCTTCAAACTATATTACATGACTATAGTCATAAAAACAGCCTGGTACTGGCACAAAAACAGACTTGTTGACCAATGGAACAAAATTAAGGATCCAAACTTGAGCACACATAATTTCATCCACCTTATATTTGACAAAGGAGCCAAGAAGACTCAATGGAAGAAAGACATCATCATCAGCAAATGGTGTTGGCAAAACTGGATCACTACTTGTAGAAGAATAAAACTAAACCCCTACCTCTTTCCCTGTACCAAAATCTAGTCCAGATGGATCAAAGACCTCAACGTGAAACCCATAACTCTGAAAGTGATAGAAGAAAATGTTGGCAGTAACTTACAAGACATAGGTGTAGGAAACTTCCTAAATCAGACAGCAGCTGCATAGGAAGTGAGGTTGACAACTGACAAATGGGGCCTCATTAAACTCGAAAGCTTCTGTACAGCAAAAGAAACAATGAGTGAAGTGAAGAGAAAACCCACAGAGTGGGAGGAGGAAACCTTCACCAGTAATGCATCTGACAGAGCTTTAACATCCAGAATATATAAACTACTCAAAAAATCCAGGATTTTGACTAAAAGATAATATGCCTATCCACAGGAGAATGAATGGCATTATATTGTATTAATACAATGGAATAGTATATACTAGTGCATTGAGTGTAAAGATAACTAGCCTTGTAACTTCTGATTTCTAAATAAAATACAAATTGGAAAAAAAAACCAAAGAAGTAAGAAAACAAATGACTCACTCAAAATATGGAGGAAAGAGCTCAACAGAGACTTCACAAATGAGGAAATAAAGATGGCTGAGAAACATCATAAAAATGTTCAACATGAATAATAATTAAGGAAATACAAATTAAAACCACTTTAAGATATCACCTCACTCTGATAAGACTGGCTAGGATCAAGTAAACAAATCATACCAAATTCTGGAGAGGTTGTGGGGAAAGGGGAACACTCATCCACTGCTGATGGGAATGTAAACTTGTACAGCCACTATGGAAAGCAGTATGGAGAACTCTGAAGAGACTTAAGACAAGCTTACCATCTGACCCACTCTTGTGCATATACCCACAAGACTCATCCTACCACAGAGATACATGCACAGCCATGTTCATTGCAGCTCTCATCACAATAGTGAAGAGTTGGAACCAACCCAAGTACCCCTCAACCAATGAGTGGATAGAGAAAATGTGGTACATCTACACAATGGAATTTTATGCAGAGATAAAAAAGATGGCATCATGAACTTTGCAGGTAAATGGATGGAACTAGAAAATATTATGATAAGTGAAGGAACACAGTCCCAGAAAAGCAAATGATGAATGGTATCCCTCATCTGTGGATGCTAGCACCAAGCACTGAGTTGTAAGGCAAACTAAGCAACATCAACATTATATACCCCTTACTCTGAAAGCAACTGTGCTCTGATAATGTAAATCCCTTCACAGGCTCTAGAATTAACCCACCACTTATTTTTAGACTTTGTAATCTTGGTATATGGGTGGAGGATATGTAGGCATATTTTAGAGTAATATAAATTTAAAAAGGAAAAATGTGAATCCTGAAATTTGATATGGAAATGACAGTTTGTGTACAGATGACATAATCTTAGTATAGGTGTGACATATATATGCATATGTTGAAGCAATACAGATTGGAGGGAACAACAACAGCAGAGGAATGGGACAGGGAACTGACTGATACAGTAAAGTTCCCTCAAGGACAATAATCCTCTGTTTTGAAAAAACTTTGAAAAGACTCAGAAAGAGATACAGGGCAGGAATGGCAGGGTGCATGAAGTCAGGTGGGGTGGGGGACGTGGAAGGGGAGACGAGTCTACATAGGACTGAGAAATGATGTATGAAACTCACATAACTTCAATAAAAATGTTAAAAAAAGAAATTCTATCCTGCCTTTGTTGAGTTGAAGTTTGCTTCTGTTTTTATTGTTGATGTAGCTTGGTTGCTTTCTGATCAGGTGTGGATAGTTGGTCTGGGATTCAGGTTCTATCTTTTTATTGCAGGGACCAGATGGATCCAGGCAGGTGATTCAGGAGCTCTCCAAGTGGGTGAGGCAACCTAGGCCCAAGACAGGGTGTAGGGATCAACTGGGCTGGTTCTAACTTTTATCAAGTCTAAGTAGATGTGATCTCTGCAGCTGAGTGAATGGGACCTAGGCCGAATTAGAAACTAAAGGAATCCAGTGGCGAGGTCTGGCAGGCTATTCCAGAGCTCTTAGGAGAAAGGAACAGGAGGGAGGGCCTAGACTCAAGGTGGGGATGGGGATAGCGTGGGAAGGGTCTAAAGAGCTAAACAGAGTAGATGTGAGCTCTGTAGTAGGGAGAATGAAGCTGGTCCCAGAGCAGGAGGATAAATACAAACTTAAAATTCTGTCACTAGGGCTGGAGAGATGGCCTAGCGGTTAAGAGCACTGGCTGCTCTTGCAGAGGACCCGGGTTTGATCCCCAGCACCCACATGGTGGCTGAGAACCATCATTAATTCCAGTTCCAGGGGTATCCGACACCCTCTTCTGACCTCTGCAGCATTGCACGACATGGGTACACAAACCTACACGCAGACAGTACATTCATATATATAAAAAATAAATAAAAAAATTCTGTCACTAAAAGTTATACCCTTGGTTTCCTGTATGGAGGTAGGTATAATGACTGACAAGCTCCCAAAATTTTTGTGGGCCATCAGGCATTAAAATTCTATGAATCTCATATTCTCCATTGTCAAATGGAGATGCTGATCATAGGTATCTTTGTGATTTTAAGGGGCTTTTTGAGGAATCACATGAGTGCTTTTTCTTTATTAAATACCTCCTGAATAGAACCCTCTGATTAAGTTAAATGGGAATACCTGATTTATAAGCTTCAAATTAATGAAGGTTTTTTTTTTAAATCATTGTATCTCATATTCTGTTTGAAAAAATAAAGTTGGGACCAAAATGTTTACCATATTGAAGGTACACCATGAAATATGGTATTGATATTTAAGTTTATGTCTTAAAATTATTATTCATTATTTCTGTGTGTAAATTTTGATCACAAATCTTCTGAAATTAAAACTGCCCCTTTTTTCAGGTTGCTAAGGTATTATCCCTGAATCGTTCCTTTTGCTCCCTGCCAGCTGCAATTGCTCCAGTCTGTACATAACAGATGGATCCTAAGACATCTCGCTTCTGCTGGAAATTCTTCCAGGGCTTCTGCTCTTCCGGAAAGTTTGTAGCTTGAAACTCTCTTCCTTGATATTTCAAAGCCTGTGACCTCTGCCAGGCTCTCCAAGGTCTACCCTTCACACGGTTTTCTTGGGCTCCCCAGGAATTCTGCCATTTGTGAACAGCTCTGCACCAAAGCCAAATTCTATACTGCAACCTCTTTCACATACTCAAATCCTTGATGACATCCTAGCACCTTGGATCTTTGCATACTTCTGCCTAAAATATCTTTGTTTCTCTAACTTATTATATGGTTTTACTTCAAAGTCCTTCCTTCCTCTAGGAACTCTTGCATGGCATTTTTTTCTTTTTTTATTTGTAGCCTGTATCAAACTGATGTCTAGTCTTTTGTGTAGTTGCTATGTAGAAGACTAGATGCAAAAAACCTCTATGTACAGTTTCATTTTCAGATTAATATTAGACTTTGAGCACTTTTCCTAGAATTTGAGCTCTTTAAAGGTACAGTATGAATCTGATTTATATTTTCAGTTATCCATTTCTTTTCTTCCACAAATAGCTCATGAATTCCTATTTTGGGCTAGACACTCTATTCCTAAGACACTTGTGTCTTTGAGCCTCACATAATACCTAATACAAAGCAGCAAAACCCTAAGTAATGAAATTAATCAGCCACTGAGTCACAGGTTCAGTTCAAACAAGCCTGGGAACAAGTCATCTATCATTTATTATCTAAACACATTTCGAGGTCCATCTTTTTAAACCTATATTGTAGTGAAAATAGAATGCGACATTTTTGTAGGATATATCATTCACTTCCTGAGTCATCCAAGCTCTTGACCGAATTAGTATTTTAGCTGTCATGCTAGTATAATGTTCTGCCAGAAAAATCATGGTCACTATGTCTAAAACCCTGGGCATTCACACTTACAAGATGCATTGGCTGGGTGGGTTGCTTACCTTCAATGAACTTCACTAGTCTCATTTACAAAAGGAGGTGATAATATCTGATCATGTGAGGACTAATTCAAAAGGTGTGAAATAAGTACCTGACACAGTCCTCAGTAAAGAATGAATTCTCTTTTATTCCTTCTCTGCCAGAGAAGTATTCTAAAATATTCTAAAATTTCTTTCTGCTTTTGTTAGCTGAGGACACAGAAGAGGGATTGTGTATGATGATGAGTAGATTTAACCCAGTAGGAAGGAAAGGAGTTAGAACCATTGGATAAAAGAACATTTATGTATGTTAAAATTATTGGGAAATTACTAAAGCTCATGGCTTTAATATATACAATTACTTTGTCTTCTTTCTGTGTGACTACTGTATCACCAAATGAGAAATGATCACACAGGGAAGCTTCTGTATATTTTAGTGAAAATAATATTATATTATCCATCTTCATCCCCATTAGTTTGATTAGTTAAGCTTCACTTTAATTCTGAGCTTCCTTCACTTTGACAGTTGATTCAAACTGGGATAGTTAGTTCCTGAGAGAAAGGCAGGTCTAGAGTCCAGATCCCCCCACGGTTGTGATCTGGAGCTGGACCACATCACACTGTATTTCCATGGCAATTATAGAACCCAAGTGCATTTTCTGATATCCCCGACCCTTCCTAGAGGAGAGAGGTCCATGCTGGCTGGTAAGACAGGCTGGGATTTTGACATTCGTTTTCCCTCATGGGTCTGAATGGAAAAGCCAAGTTACTGGTAACATAGAAATAGTGGTATCAGACATTGTGAATGCTTTCATAGTTTTCATTATGCATCACTTAAAGTAAAACAAAGGAGCAGAGGTGTTCAGGGTCTTATTGCTTAACTGTGGTGAGACAGCTTTTTTTTCCTCAGCCTCATGGCTAGTGATTGGTGGGGTGACGTTGTGTCAGATCAATAACTTCATGATGCTGACATCTCTCAGTATGGGCAAAGCTGGAGACCATTAAGAAGATGCTAGAGCTTAGACTCTGGTGTGGGAGAGAACTGAGTTTATAGCGAGCTGAACTGTAAACCAGTGTGTGACACTGGGTGTATTACTTGAACTTCCTAAGCTCTAGTGTTCTCTTCCCTTAAATTGGAGTGATGGTTGATTCAGATATGTAAAGTCATCGTGAGGAATAAAGCAGACAGAAAGCACATGCATATCTTTAGTCCATTACCAGACACACGATGAGGGTTCAACCTACTTCTATTACCTTTTTCCATGTTCATCATACTCTGAGCGCATTTCCAAATCTAGGCATCACGATAGACAAAGGGGCTATGCTTCCAGTGTTGTCCATGAAACAAAAAATGAGAAATAGCAGTTCCAGAGAACCTTCTACAAGTCTCATGAACATGAATCCAAGAGTTTGAATTGAAGCCAACATTTTTTTAATGCTGAAGCCCACTGGCTGTTTTGCTACCAAAAGATGGCGAAAATGTGATATCTTGCTTCTCTTGTCAATGACTGCCTAAATGAAGAGCATCAGCTACCCAATCAGCTATTGATTGTCGTGTGCCTAGTGAGCAGGAAAAATGAAGGGAAACGGAGGTTCCAGTCCTTTGCTACAAGAATTCATTTGAAGATGAGGTTGTTCATTTGAGGATGCCAAAGTGTAAGAAATTAGTATTAGACAGAGCTGTTACGATCATAGTCAATGATTCCTGGCATATATGTACAAAATGTCCTCCAGGAAGGGACTGAGATGCTTTTAGGAGATTCTGGGGGATTCAGGAGAGTCTCTGTGGACTGAGAATTGTCTATCCTTTCTTAGTAGCACAGAGGCATTGTAAGTCCGCTAGGAACCACCAGCTCGTGTATCTTCTCTGGGGGTCCTTCCTGGTATCCAGGCTGCTCCCAGCATCACTCTTCTCCTCTCCCTGCTCTATCACTGACAGTGCACTTGACTGTTGTCTTTGCTGATTCTGAGCTCCTTGATAGCAGTGCTGGGGGTTCCCATTCTTGGCTAGTTTCTCCATAGTCCACTATCAGAATCTTGTAGTGAGGAGTGAACATCTGCCTTATGGGTTGCATGGATGCAAGCTGGTGGTACTTGGGGAGATGCTTTTAAGCCTTCTATCAGATGGCTAACAAATCATGGATCCCAAAGGACAGATGCATTTGGAAAGCCCTGAGCTTTGATAGAACCCCAGGCAGTATTCCTTTCCTCTCAGTCAGAGTCTTAAGATGCCCTGTGAGCTTTGGCCTCCGGTCTGGGCCTTATCATCCTTCCTGTGTACTGTTTCCCTCTGTGGTTTGATAGCTCCTAGACTGAGTGTTATGTCTGAATATCTATTTTCTGATATCTGTTATATCTGAATTTCTCTTCCCAAAGCCACTTTGTATGTTGAGGCCTTATCTATGCCAATGGTCTGGGTATTAGGCCTTTGGGAAATACTTAGGATTCCGTGCAGTCATGAGGGTGAGATCTTTGCCCTCATAGGAGTCTAGAGCTAGCTCCTTTCTTTCTGCTTCTGCTAGGTGAGGGCATGAAGAGATGGTCATCTGTAAATCAGAAAAGGGACCTCATCAGATACTGAATCCTGGAGTCCTTAATTTCAGACTTCCAAGTCCAGTCTGTGAATAATGAATGTTTGTTTTTATATTACCTTTCCAATGGTTAATTTGCTATAGCAACTTGAGAGGACTGAGACACTTAGGACATTCCTATGGTTGCCTTCAGACCACTATCATCCTGTAGTATCTCTGAGGGTGGGAGAGACTCAGATATCGGTGTGGTTCAGAAACAGCAGGCAGAAATTTAAGGGGAAGTTAACATGGCTTCACTTCCAGGATTTTCAATGTTTTCTCTTTTACACAGCTCTTTTTCCTTCTCTTCCTGCCCTCTGTATGTCCTAGTGCTTCTTCCTGCTTCTTCCTGGGGGTGGAAACTTTGGATTCTTTGATGTGCTTCTTTGGGACTCCCTCCACATAGCCTTCCTTTTGCTATGAGTAATTATTCAACTCTCTCTCTCTCTCTCTCTCTCTCTCTCTCTCTCATCAGTCATCTTTAATTAGCTTACCAGATAAATTTATCAGTGACAGGACTTTAGAGGAATTTAAAAGTTTGGATACTTTGTGGAAACTGTTTTGAGGACTGGCAAGTTCAGGTAGAAGACAAAGGGAAGTAGAAGGAAAATGTCTGGGTCTTCTCTCTGTGCCCCAGTGGGGGTCACTGAGCTTGACTGCACTGAGCAGTTTTATGAGTAAGATCCAGGAGGGAGGTTGGGGAGAAGGAACACAACGGTGGAAAAGTTGACTCACTTGAAAGCCTGCCCATGAGCCAGGCCTGGAAGGAAGAAATAAAAGGTGATCTTATCAGAGCCCCCCCCCCCCTGCTCCCAGCCATATAGATTCTCTCTCCTTCCCTGTCTTTGTCCTAGAAAGCACTGCCATAAGGCGTTCTGACAGCCTTCAATGTAAAGCCCATACCAGGTTTCTCATTGGCAAGTGATGGCTTTGAGGCTTAGAGGTACCTGCCCAATCCCTGAGCATCAGTTGGTAGCCCAGGTCTTCTAGTTCCTTCTCCTATAATGTCTCCTTTATGAAAAATCTTCTGACACCCCAGAGATCTGTTTGTAAGCTCATATCTTTCTTCAAAAATTCAGTGGGCTTTCTGTTGTGAATTTCACCATCAAGTTTTACCATCTTGGTACATGGTGGAATCTTGTAGAATTCTTCACCCCAAATAAGATGTTAAAACCAAGACGGGCGTGGTGGTGCACGCTTTTAATCCTAGCACTTGGGAGGCAGAAGTAGGTGGATCTTTGTGAGTTCAAGGCCAGCCTGGTCTATAATAATGAGTTCCAGGACAGCTGGAGCTACAGGGAGACCCTGTCTCAAAAAAAGACCAAACAAAAAACAAACAAACAAAAATCCATGTCAAAACCTCTGAGAAAGTGCAACTGAAAGATGAAAATCAAGCCCAAGGACAGAGAAAATAGAAACAGGCAAACTCGGTATCCACATGATTGATACACTTGACTCTTCACACACAGTCCTGTTTCTCAGAAACCAAAGAAAAAAGGGAAACGGATTTAGTCATTTGGTCTTAGGAGGAGAGCAGTGCCTGAGCCAAGAATTTTTTTTTTTTTCTGTGTGTATGTGTTTAGATTTCAGAACAGTTTTTCCAAGGGGCTTTAGAATTCACTCAGTACATATTTATTTGTTAATTACTATGCACAGGGCAGTATGCTGAGACAAGAATACAGAAGTAAGCAAATATCATTGCTTTTTTTCAGGCCCTGTCTTGAAAAAAGAGGAAAAAATTCCTTCTGGATATCATTATAGGTGTTATAACTATAGAAGTGAAAGTTTGTGAATGGTCTTGGTATATCTGGGGAGTAAATGAAGTTCTCTTGAGAAAGTGCTTCACCTAGAATGGAAGTGTGACTGGGTTTCAACACAGTGGAACACTGGGAAAAGTACACACAGCTCATGAAGAGAAGCGAAGCTGAAGGTCCTGGGGCAAGGAAGAACCCAATGCATCCCAGATATTTCAGGCAGGCATCATCTAGGCTAGGTCTTCTGATCATGTGACGACTTCTGCATAGCCTTATCACACCTTAACTATGAGAGATCTTCAGGCATTGAAGTTAGTGAGCACTTCAGAGGAGAACAGCCTGCATTTCAGCCCCAAATAAAAGCATGGCATGGCATTCCTTTCTGCCAGCCTTGCTGACCTTTGTATTAAGTATTTAACCTGGTAGCTGCTAGAACTACTGAAGTATTCCAAGGACTTATCAGATTTGTAGTAGTAGTACCAGCAGCAGCAGCAATAGTAGTGTGTGTGTGTGTGTGTGTGTGTGTCTGTGTGTAGTATATCTATGTGTGGTATATGCATGTATGTACATGGGGGTTGTGCTTGTCCATACATGCATGTATGGAGGTGAGAGGTCAGTGTTGGGTATTTGCCTCCATTTCTCTCTACCTTATTTCTTGGAAACTCTCTCACTGAACCCAGTTTACCATTTTACCTAGGCTGGCTGGTCCGCAAGATCTCAGGATACATCTATCTCTGCCTCCTTTTTCCCCTTAATTTTCTATTGAACTTTTGTGCATTTAATTTCATACAACCTTTCTTAATCAAATTTAGACATCTGTTTTTGCAGATAATATGATAATTTACCTAAGGGATGCTAAAAGCTCCACCAGAATACTCCTAGAAACAATTAATAGTTTCAGTAAAGTGGCAGGATACAAAATTAAGGTAGAAAATCAGTAGCCTTTCTTTATACCAACAACAAGCAATTTGAGAAGGAATTCAAGGAGACCTTCCTATTCACAATAGCCTAAAAATATTTTGGGGAGTAATATAAAATTAAAGGGGACAAAAGAGAGAGAAAAACCTGTTCAAAGAACTGACCAAAACAGTAAACTTCTGCATTGAAAAGGTTAAAAAAGACTGAGAAAAAGATTCAAGACAGGGCTTAACATGTATGGCAGAATCCATGAGATCTGGCGGGGGTGGGGGTGGGCATGGATGGGGGAATGACTCTAAATTTGATTAAGAAATGTTGTATGAAATACGCTCAATAAAATTAACATAAAAAGAAAAAAAGTCTTGGATCAAACTTGACCAAAGACACTAAAGATCTTTAAAATTAAAATTTTGGGGCTGGAGAGATGGCCTAGTGGTTAAGAGCACCGACTGCTCTTGCAGAGGACCTGGGTTCGATTCCCAGCACCCACATGGCGGCTGAGAACCGTCTGTAACTCCAATTCCAGGAGAACTCCAGTACCAGGGGAATTTGAGACCCTCTTCTGACCTCCTCAGCATTGCAGGACACGGGTGCACAGACCTACATGCAGACAGCACATTCATACACATACAAAAACAAATAAAATTTAAAAAATAATAAAATTTAAGCTGGGTGTGGTGGTGTGCACCACATCTGTGGAGTATTGTCTTGATTATCAAGCAGTGTGGGAGGGCCCAGCCCACAATAAGTGCTACCACCCTGGGCAGGTTGTTATGTACAGTATAAAAAGGCAGGCTGGGCATGAGCCAGGGGAGCAAGCCAGTGAATAGCATTCCTCTATGGCCTGTGCTTCAGCTCCTGCCTCCGGGTTCCTGCCCTGAGTTCCTGCCTTGGGCTCCCTTTAATCCTAGCACTTGGGAGGCAGAGGCAGGCTGGTCTTTGTGAGTTCAAGGCCAGCCTGGTCTACAGAGTGAGTTCCAGGACAGCAGGGGCTACAAGGAGACCCTGTCTTGAAAAGACAAAAAAAATTAAAATTTTAAACCCTTGAAGAAGGAGATTGAAGAAGACATCAGAAGATGGAAGGACCTCCCATGCTCATGGATTGGAAGAATTAATATAGTAAAAATGACCATCCTACCCAAAGTAATATACAGATTCAATGCAATCCCAATTAAAATCCCCATGGGTTTCTTCACAGACTTAGGAAAAAACAACCTAAAATTCATATGGAAAAACAAAAGACCTTGAGTAAAAAGAGCCATGCCTTGCTTTTACATGTTTGTCAGGAATCTGTGCCGGGGTCCTCATGCTTGCTCAACAAGTGCCTAAAGCAGGGATCCATCTCCAAGTCCCAGATCTGTATTCAAGGAAAGTAAACCTGATAGTGGCAAGAGTAGAATTACTTGTCAGAGATGGAGAGAGAGAGGGAAGGATGGAGCGAGGGAGGGAGAAGGAGAGGGAGAGGGAGAGGGAGAGGGAGAGGGAGAGGGAGAGGGAGAGGGAGAG